>CAIGRO010092617.1:0-12834 GCA_903798355.1 Fraxinus baroniana | reverse complement strand
AAGGGGGTGAGAATGTAATACCCCGAAAATTTTCATAAAATATAATTCAATTTTTATATACTATATTTTAATATTTTGAAAGTTAGGGACTAAATGATACATTTATCAAATTATATTTTATTTGTGTCAAATATTTAGATATTGATGGAGCTATCGTAAATATATGAATATTGGTCTCGTTGGAAAAATCGTAATTAGATACATAAATCAGACTCAAGAAAAAGTCGATTCGGATAAGTTAGCTCCAAGATTTTTTAGTTTGAAAGAATTGTCAAAAGCTAATTTATTTTTATTATTATTTAATTATAATTTTGAAAGTAAAGGATGGTGAAAAAAGATTTTCCGTTAAAACAAGAAATTCCGTTAGTTTTTTCGTTAAATCAAAAAATTTCGTTAGTTTTTCCGTTAAACCAAGAAATGCCGTTAGATAGACACTAATTCCGTTAGTTTTTTCGTTAAATCAAAAAAATCCGTTAATTTTTCCGTTAAACCAAGAAATTTCGTTTGATTGACACTTTTTTATATATAGAAAGATATTTGATTTTCTCTGTGTGGAATCTGTCGATAGACACTGTAAGTGGATATGTTTTAGAAATTCTTTTAATAATGTGAAAATCATAATGAAGACGCCCCCACGAATTTGTTTATGGAAATCTGCATTTTTGCTTCAATATAATTGTGCTTTGATGTTCTCCGAAAATTCAATTTATTTCATAATGGTGTATGTGTCTGTGTATTCAATTCGAAATCTGTTTAAAAAGGAATTATTTTTTACCATCATCAGTTTTTTGAATTGCTTATTCAATCTAGGAAATGACATTAATGGATAACGTGAAATATGTTGAATTCAAAGATAATCAATTACATAATGTGGTGGATAGTTTATTTTTAGAAGTATATGTAAACATATTCCATATGTCATATAATATTTTTGGTTTAATAATGTAACATAGTAAATTATGAAATCCTTTTTTGTAATGATGAATATACGAATTTTTTTTTTTAAAAAAAAACCCACAAATAAGAGTTTGGTTTTCATGCATTTGACCTCGTTTTTATCATTTTATTTAGCCCATATTTGATAAGATTAAATTTTATATTTTAATTTAAATCCAATCAACAATTAATTTTATACATATTTTATGAGATCCACAACTTTTCAACCACTCATTTCATTTACTTTTATCAAAATCTACTAAAAATCTAATTTTAATCCCACAAAAAATGTGCTAAATTTTCTTCCTGTATATTTGTTCAGACTTTTGCACTGCCTAGTCGGCTATATGCACCAAGGTTTCTATTGCTGCTCGTTCCTTCCACCTCCACTAAATCCTAGTAATGAAGTCCTGTCTCAGTCCTATCTGAGTGCTTTTTTTTTTGGCCGAAAATGTATTTTGAAATAGGATTTCGTTGAAAAATGTGTAGTTAAAAAATAAGGAATAGTTTTGAATTTACGTGTAAAATTATTTTATTGAGAAATGTATGATTAAAAATAATTTTTAAAAAAATGAGTTCTTAGAAAAATGAGGGCAATCAGATTCAAATCCTAATATATGCATCATATGGTTAGAAAGCAATTTCTTGCTCTTTATGGAGAAATATTCCAGCTAATATTTGTTCATATAAACTGATTATACTTGATAAGAACATTTTGGAGACGTGAAGATGTCGAGGACCAATGGAGCATTGGAATGAAAAATTGGAAGAAGAAGGGGAACATAGGTCGAGAATGGTGAAACTGAGTTTGCGGACCAATACGCAATGAAGTGGAAGTTTCCAAAACTATGCGATCACATAGCACAATAAGCCATGCGGTCGCATAGGTCAATTCGGGGAATTCCATAGGGCATTTCAGTTCTTCTATGCAGTCGCATAGTTAGAATTATTAACTCGAATTTCTGGTTTCCTTATTTGATTGAATGACTTATGGAAACGATATCTTGGTTGCATATTTAAACCCTAGAGCAGTCCAAAACGTGAGGGAGGAGATTTATAAGGGTCTTGAGAGAAGAAACAAAGCAAAAACAAGAAGAGCAACACCAAGAGGCGAAGATTAAACTCAAGAATTGAATTAGTAATGTCGTTCTTTATTTATTTTACTGATTTTCTTCTTTCCACCTTGCTAGGCTAGGTTAATTAGGTACTAGGGTTAGATGAACCATGTAATATGATTTTTAAATTGTAGTTTTACATCTTTGACATTGAAACACGTTTGGTTTATATGAATTTCTTTTTTCCATAATTATTATATACGTAATTGTGTGAGTATGGTGACTTATTTCATGCATTCGAAAGAAGGGGGAATAGGTTCGCAGCGGTATAAATAATCATAGGGTCCAATAGGGGATATAAATATACTGGTATGCCCTGTGTGAATCATTAGAATATGTTTGACTTTACTCGAGAGAAACTGTTGAATAATTTATGAGTATTGATTCTTCAATATTTCAATCGTGCGTCAAAGTGTATAACTAGGTTTAAAAAGATTATTACATAAGGATTCGTGATCCTAGCACATTCATCATATATTGAAAAAACTTCAATTTGCATTTGACATAAGTTTCATTTAGTCGTGATAAAGCATTCATAATCGTATCCGCATCAGTAACTTAGTTATAAATTCATTAAAACAAACACTTCCATTTTATTGTCTCGGTTAAGGTTAAGATAATTCGAATTAAAACTAATCAATCATTGTGAGACGATACTCGGACTCAAAAAGTGCACTTTATTACTTGCTAACAAATCGCAAATTTTCGGTGTGTTTTATTCGAATATATTTTCGTGAACAAGTTTTTGGCGTCGTTGCCATGGATTGAATTTAGTTTAATTTCATTTATCTTGACATTAATTCCAACATTATTTTTTTTCTATTTTCATTTATTTAGTTTTAGTTAGTTATTTCTTTAAGTGGTTTATCTAAGTACTATTTTTGAACTTCTCTCAGGTCATGTATGCGAAGGTCTTTTGACGGTGATTTGATTTCAGCTGATCCAGAAATCGAACACACCTTCCATCGTAGACAAAGAGAAACCAGAGAAGTACAACAAATGGATAACTTTTTCGATTATGATGTTGAATATTGAAATAGTATGAATTGTGAATAATGAAGATAGTGTACTATTAGATTAGTCAAAACTTGTTAGTGTGAAACTTGACATTTTCTATGCACAATACTCATGTTTGACATATTGAGTTGGTGATTTGGTTAATTATTTAGAAAATAGTTGAACATAGTAAGTAAACTCGAATAACCTTCATAATATGAATCCATAATCCAATTATAGGATGGTTTGGAGATGGTTGAGTTGTTACATGGGAACATTAAGATGAGTAGGGATTTGTGCATGATATTAACTTCTGTGGATTGTATAAAACTAATAAAACGAGGACGAGGTGAAAGTTTTAAATTATAGGTTAGTTTTAGAAAGTGGATGTCTAAGAGAAAAGATGTTGGACTAATCTTTGAGTGAATAAAAATATATTTTCAAGCATATATAACTCGAGTGATTAAGCTTGTAAGAGTGGTTTAAAACTTGGCCCTATGGTCATCTGACTTGAGAGTTATATATGCTCGAAAAATATGAGAAACAAGTGGGAAAATTCTAAAACGAAAGAAAACCAAGGTTCAGGGACCTAGTTGCAAATAATCGAAAGATGAACCGGAAGAGAAATTGGAGATGTGAATATGTCAAGGACCAATGGAACATTGGAATGAAACATTGGAAGAAGAAGAAAGGAGAAAAGAGGTTGAGATTGGCGAACTGAGTTCGATGACCAAAACGCAAGAAAGTAGAAGTTGCCAAAACTATGCGGTCACGTAGCACAAAAAATCATGCGATTGCATAGGTCAATTCAGGGAATTCCATAGGGCATTTCAGTTCTTCTATGCAGTTGCATAGTTAGAAATATTGACGCGAATTTCTGGTTTCCTTATTCGATTGAATGACTTATAGAAATAATATCATGGTCGTGTATTTAAACCCTATGGGAGGAGATTTATAAGGGTTTTGAGAGAAGAAACAGGGCAAAAACAAAAAGAGCAACACCACGAAGCGAAGATTAAACTCAAGAATTGAATTGGTGATGTCGTTCTTTATTTATTTTACCGATTTTGTTCTTTGCACAATACTAGGCTAAGTTAATTCTGTATTAGGGTTAGATGAACTGTGTAATATGATTTTTAAATTTTAGTTTTACATCTTTGACATCGAAACACGTTTTGGGATGTTTGAATGGTTTATATGAATTCCTTTCCTCCATAATTTTTGTATACGTAATTGTGTAAGTATAGTGACTTATTTCATGCATTTGAAAGAAGGGGAATATGTTTGACACAGTACAAATCTCATCATAGGATCCGATAGAGGATATAAATATACCGTTATGCCCTACGTGAATCCTTAAGTACTCATAAAAACTAGTGCATTCTTGTATGTTCGCATCCGTCATAGAATATATAGTCGGGTTATATATTAGAATAGATCTGACTTTACTCGGAGAGACTGTTAAATAATTTAGGAGAATCGATTCTTCAATATTTCAATCGTGCGTCAAATTGTAGAACTAGGTTTAAAAAGATTATTACACAGGGATTCGTGATCCTAATACACTCGTCATACATTCGTAAATTTCAAATTACATTCAACGTTATTTGCATGCAGTTTAATCAAATCTTCACCCTTAATTAAGTTATAATTTCATCACGAAAACACTTCAATTTTATTGTTTTGGTTAAAGTCACAGTAATATGAATTGAACTAATCAATTTTCGTGGGACGATACTCGGACTCAATAAGTCCACTTTATTACTTATTGATGAAACGCACACTTCCGGTGATTTTAATCCAAAATATATTTTCGTAAACAAGTTTTTGCGCGGCTACCGGAGATTGAGTTTTAGTTTGATTTGATTCAGACTTTTACCTACTTCTTGTATTATTATTTTTGTTCAATCTTAATTATTTTTTTCTTTTTTCTCTCTTTTTAAGGATATATAGAAGAACAAAAACAGCCAGGATAAAATATGACCGTGGTATGTGATTTTATCATAAGATAACAACAATTAATAGCTCAAGAAATTAATGAGGGAGATTTACTTGTGGGAGATTTTATTATAGGACAACAACTACGAGATATAAAAGTAGAATGTGAACTTAATGAAACTGTCCTAAGTGACTTACCCCGTTGCATTATTTCTCTCACCACAATTTGATTAGGTGATTTGTCCATGTGATTATTTCTTCCACCGATTATTAATGGACAGTAATTAAGGGAATTAAGTGAACCAGACTTCTTACAAATACAACAAGGGGAGAAGACTCTCCATTATGATATCATTGTTTCTTTGCCAAAATTTTTGAACACGAGCGTTGAACTCGAGAAAGCTTCAATTAAAGAAAAGCAGTATGAAAAGATTGAGAAATTAATCATAATGGGCAAAAAATAACTTGTAGCATTCGAAGAAGATGAAATTCTCGACTTCATCGTTTGCTCAAAAATGGAGCTTGTGATTAAAACTTATGATGAGATTGATGTGTGCACTGTTGAGTTCGAAACGGACGATGAGAGGAAATCATCTACTTAGAGAAGACCGAGGTTAAAATGTGGAGGAAAGTTGCAATACGGAACAAAGTCAAATTAAACAAGTTAAGTAGGATCTCCAAATCTATATTCAAAGTGCCATGAAACACTAGTAAAAAAGTCGAGCTACAGAATATAAACAAGCGCTTGTTGAGAAGCAACCAAATACTTCTATACCTTTAATTTATTCTGCTTTTTAGATTTAGAATAATTAAGATAATTTAGATTAGTTTTTTTTTAATTCAATTTTAGGGACTCATCATCCATACCCCGTTTTCTCTTAAATCTTCGATATGTTGTGGTTTATTAGATGTTTAGAGTTAATTAACACTTGTTCCAATTATTTGATCTTATTGCTTTATTTGACTGTATTGCGCAGGAATATGATGTCGCGGAACACTTAGGTCTTGTCTCCTGCTGATTTTCCTTCCAAAGAATTGCTTTTTTGGCCGTTAATTTCTGACCGTTAGAAACAACAATCAGTAGCAAATCTTCCCTTTTTGACCGTTAAGGGATTGAGTACAATGTTTAATTTAAGTTTGGGGTGGAAAATATGAGTTTTCATTTTTTTTTTATGTTTGTGTCATTCTTATGTTTACGTGTTTTTGTGTGTTTTTATTGCATTAGTTTAGATATAAAAATTTGAAATTGAAACTTTAAAAATATTTTCTTTTTGTGTGCTTATATGAGTTAGTTGGCCTGACCGAAAAATATATTGAATTATTAATTGATCTATGAATGGTTAATAAGTTACATGTTTACATTAAATTTTTGCTTTTCTATTGGCATTTGATAGATATTGAGCAGATGAATTAAGTTAAACATTATGTAGGAATGAGTTGATTTCATAATTGGATAGGTTGAAATAGTGGACCATAAATGTTAAATTTAAAACCACTAAATTTTACATCATTAGACCAAATTTATTATAGTTTGAGGGATTTCACTGTTGTAGGAAATTTAAAATCTTGTGTGGGAAATGGAGATTCCATATGTGAAATTAAAAATCTTGTGTGGATTGTCTAAGGTCATTAAGATGCAATTGTGTGAAAATTTCAAATTAGAGATCGTTTTACTTGGATAGGTGTATAGTGAGGGACATTGCACTAATAAAGGTATAAAAAACACATTTTATTTGAAATTTTTTTTCGTAGCCTTTATGACTCAAGTTATTAAACCTGTACGGGTGTTAAAACTTGTTGCCCTAAAGTCAACTAACTTATGAGTTATCGATTTAAAATTTGTTACATGAGTCATTTAAAAAGGTTAAAGGAGATAGTGTTGCGAATAAAGAAAATAAAGATGTATGAAACAGAAGACGCACCAAATACCTTTGTTATGTCCCAAGAACACTTGTTTAAGAAAATTTGATTTTTGATAAGAGATTGTTAGTACGATTAAGTTCTAGAGATTAAAACAATCAACTTAATGGAGAATCCTTATTTATTGTCTTGCAATTAGTGAGAATTACATAAACTAGAGTGGTGATGATAGTATAAAATTTAACCTTAGTTCACACACTTGAAAAAAGCGAAAAGATAAATTTGGGGGGTGTGTAAATCTTACGAGTGATGAAAGAATATATTTGACCATTGATAGTCGAAAATTGAAACAACTCATGAATTCATAATGCTATGCTTAATTATTCATGCACACACATCGATTTTACATTGGAGAAGTATATTTCAATTTTTGTATTGTGACTTTGAAGTTGTGCATAAATATGATATTATGATTTCAATCTTGAGATAAAAAGCCAAATTTGCTAGATAAATTTTTTTGCCTTTACGTGATTGTCCGGCCACAAATTAGGTAATTATCATTGTGTCTTTTGTGTTTGTTATATTTTAGTTTTGTTTGATGACAAATAAAGAATCAAGTTTGGGGTGTGATAAGTATAATTTTTACACTTATTCGATGTCTGAAATGATGATATTTTATTGTTCTTTGAATAAAATACTATCAAACTTGTGTTATATTTTATTTTGTATTGAAAAATTGGAGAAAAGAATGTAAAGATAGCGGAAAAGGGATCAATTATTTCAAATACAAAGTTCAGGAACCGAAATGCAAATACTCAAAAGTTACATCCAACCTCACGATGAATATTTAAGAGTGTAGACATCAGATGGTTGAGGAAGGGGCAAAGGAATGAAATATAGTCCAAATATTATCATATATCAACTTCCAACCGAAAAAATTATGCTTCGAATTTTCAGTCTCTATTTGAGACCCATTTTTGGCATATAAAATGTTTGAATTGGAAAAATTATATACCAAGAAGATATGTAGCTCTTTGAGTTATCTTTCCAACGTATTTTGAATCACCTCAATCGAATATCGGGAGAGAAAAATGTGACTAAAATACTAAAAGTTGTCATGTGTGAGAAAAATGTATACCTATGCAGCCGTATAGGTCTAATTTGATGTGACCGCATTATGCATTCCAATGCCAAAATTGTTGGTTGGACGTCCTTCTATGCGACCAATTATAAATGTACTATGCGACCGCATAGTACAAACTTTTGACGAGATTTTGTTTCATTTTTCAACTGAAACTTTACTTTGATAACAATATTTTAGGCACCTATATATACCAAACTCGACCAGAATACGGGGGGAGACCTCCTTTTGACCTAAGAAACATATGTATATAGGTTTGGAGAGGAGAAAAAAATCAATAACGTGAAGAACATTACCACGAAGCGAAAATTAAAGTCAAGAATTCAATTGATGATGACGTTTCTTCATTATTTTTGATTTTCTACTTTCTATCATGTTGGATTAGGTTAATTCCTGTAATAGGGAACGTTGAACTAAGTAATATGATTTTTATTTTTTAGTTTTACATTTTTGACAATAAAAACACGTTTTGACTATTTGAATGGTTTATATGGATTTATTTTCTCCACGATTATTGTGCACGTTAATTGTGTGAGTGTGGTAATCTATTTCATGCATTTGAAAGAAGGGAAATAGGTTCTACATGGTATAAATCATCATAGGGTTCGATAGAGAATATAAATATACTGCTATGCCCTATGTGAATCGTTAAGTGTTCACAAAAACTTATGCATTCTTGTATGTTCGCATCCGTCGTAGCGATATAGTCGGGTCATATGTGATAATAGCTTCGACTTTACTCGAGAGAGACTGTTAAATAAATTAGGAGCATTGATTCATCAATATTTCAATTGTGTGTCAAAATATAAAATTCTGTTTAAAAAAATTATTATTTAGGGATTCATGATCCAAGTACATTTATCATACATTCGAAAACTTCAAATTACATTCAACACTATTTTCATTCAGTTTGGTTAAATGAGTCATCCTTACATAATTATATTAATTTAATTATAATTTTATTACAACAACACTGTCATTTTATTGTTTCAATTAAAGTCTGGGTAATAGGAATTGAGCTAATCAATTTCGTGGGACGATACTCGGATTCAATAAGTCAATTTTATTACTTGTTAATGAACCATACACTTACAGTGATTTTAATTCGAAATATATTTCCATGAACAAGTTTCTACAAAATGCACACATTCTTTAGGGATAGAGAACATAATATCGTGAAACTCTTTAGCATGTAACGGGATTTTTATTTTATCTTTAGTGTTATTGTACTAGCTCCTAGTGAGTTCTTTAATTACAAAAAACATGAATTGAATTCATTATAGGATCTATTAGAAGATGGCATGCCGCCACTCGAACCGGAAGGCTACTGTGTTTAGCCAGCAACCATAGGAAATGAGTCCAAATTCAATCGATGATCAATCTACCCGTTGTATTACCTTCAATTTTCTAAAAATTATGTAAAAGCCTGTTTGTTGGGGTTAGTTTAATTTACGTTATACTAATTTTCTTCTTAATTAAAATAAATATATTCAAAGAAAATGGTTTTAGGAATCTTCTTCGGCTAATTGTCGATAGAATATCAAAAACCAAAAGAAAAATCTTTTCTTTTCATAAATAATGAAATACACATGTTCTTACGAAGTGCTCTCATAGTCTCGTTGATAACAACTCTTCGTAAAATGTAAGTTTTATTAAAAATATTTCTAAAGAAATTAGAATAATAACAATAATTATATAAGGGAAGAAAATATGTAGCTCAATTAGTAAGGATTCCATTGTTTTTTTCTATTTTAAAATCATATAATTAGCTTTAACATTTTTTATCGTTCTTGAACGAAGATTCACGTCAAATTTAGAGAGATCTCGTTTGAACTTACGTTACCCACAGCATCAAATGTTTCAGGTTCCACACACTAAATTCAACATTATTGTCCAAATCATGTCCAAGTCTAGTACTCGAGGCATGCATCTTGTACACATTTCGAATATGAACACAACATAAAATTTCGGAAACAAGAATGAAAGGGTTTTCATTTTTCTCTAAGATTTTAATTTGAAGGACCCACATTTATCAGGTGCAAGAGAATTTCTGATCCCACGATATTGCCACAGTAGCAAGGCAAAAATAAAAGACGAATATGAAGTTTTATATTCCATTTTGCTAAATCTTGAGATGGATCATCAAACGAATCACCTAAATTCTGAGCGAGTAATGTACCTTCGATGGCTAGTTCAAGTTCTTTGTTGTACCAATGAGTGAAGTCTTAATTGGAATATCGATCTCGATGCTTTGGGAATTGGGGCAAAATAGTTAGAGATCATACAGTACTTGTAATAAAAGAATCTGTTAATCATTCGATGAGAGGATTGTCGCTCCGAGGCATTCTCTATAGGCATTTGTTGACGTCGAAAATTGTAAGACCAAAATTCAAGCCAACTTCAAATGTAAAATAAGGATTTTCATTGATGATTGCTTATGAACTACTAGTCTTCTTATTAAAGGAGATCCCGTGTCCTTTGAAAAGTTCTTGGGCCCCCTTTTTATAGGAAAAAATGGGTCTGTATCTTTCTCATTCATGTCTTGTCCACAATAGTGCCGAGCCGGGAATTTGTGCCAATGACTTAAGTCCTGATTGGTTGTTGTCAAATCAACATATAGTACCAAACTGAGAAAGTAAGCCAATAACATATTCATATTGGTTATTGAGGTCGGCTCCATCATACAATTAAGAAGCCAACCTTAAATGGGGTCCCCAGTAATGAATGAATTAACTAGAGAGTCAAGCTATAACATATGATTGGTGGAATTGGTGGGCGCTGACGTAATTCCTTCTGAATGTCATTAATTGATTGAATGTTTTGACGTGTAAGGAATTTACAATCATTATGTCCCCTTCAAATCACAACAGTCATAAGTACGAGTCGACCTTGCAAATCCAACCTCAATTAATCATGAGCTAAGTGCATATAATAAACGGTCTTAATTATATTGTCAGATCGGATGTCAAAAACATTTAAAAATGAGCTCAGTAATTCGAAGATAAGATCGTTGGGCTCTATGTTGTGATTTGTTCACAACGAATTTGTCTTATGAAAAGGAGACTCTTAGGGCTATATATGTTGGGAAGGACAAAACGATCATTTTGTTGGTTTCAACATATTGGCAATCGAATGGGAGTTGACTTGTGGAATGATGATCGGATGATATTATTATTGGATTGTAATTTGCTTCCAAAATTATTACTCAACTCGAGAGTAAAATTTCATCTTTTTGGTAGACTAAGCGGAAATTAATAAATGTATCTTAATTGGTCAAGAGTTGGCCTAATTATAAACATCTAATGGGGCTCGGGTCTTGTGAGTTCGGTTAAGTCCCCCTCTTAGCTCTAATATAGGCGAGAGACTTAATTGACTTAATACAATAAATTTCAACGAATATTGTGCAATTATGAAATTCTAATTGAGAATTATAAATATGCCCTTTTGTGGGCACATTTCTCAAGATATTACGGTTGGCCATTTTCTTACATTTTCTCAAAAGGGGAGGCTCGGGCTCCTAAAGATATAGAACAAAATAGAAGATCCGAGTCACTGTTTGATAATGAAACTTTTCCATGGATGAACTTTAAATTTAAGTAAAGAGTCCGATTGGTTTGTTTGATAGCCATAATTTTCTTGGCAATTATTTTCACTTTATTTCCACACGTGCACCTTTTCTATCTCTTTGATGAATTTGGTTTCCCACCATTTTGGTGAGAAATAGAATTCCCTTTTTTTATGGCAATTGGAACAAATTATATAACCAATTGTAAAAATAAAAAATAAAAAATAAAAAATAAAATAAAATAAAATAAAATCATTTTAATGAACAATTTTCATTTAAAATAAAGCTAAATGAACATTAAACTTTGATGAAAAATGATTTTCTTGAAAATATATTTTTTTTTGTTTTTTGGCATTGGAAATAAATTTTGTAACCAACGGTAGAAAAAAATTATCACTTTAATGGACAAAATTCGTGTAAAACAAAGTCAAACGAACACAGAAGGATCCAAAATTTTAAAATTTTCCGAGTGAAAAATTATACCAATCAAACACGCTTAATTAATAATTCCCTGAAAAATAAGTTATAGGCAAATTTTCTCTAGAATTCATTTTCTTTCTATCTATTTTCCATCATTGCAATCAAACGGACCATAAGAGAAGAAGATTTGACTAGAAAGGTGGAAGACCATTAAAAGCACTTCGAAGATTATAATCTCACCCTTGCTAGGGAAGATTTAGCCCTTGTTTGTTTGAAATTAAAATCATATTTTTAGTAAATGTTGATAAAAGTTAATAAAATGTGTGGTTGAAAAGTTGTGAGTCTCATGAAATATATTGTTAAAATTAATTGTTGACTTTAACTTAAATTAAAATCTGAATTTTAATATGTATCAAATAGGGGTTTAAAAACAAAGTTCAATAATCTCATAGGAGATCTAATATCTATAATTTATTTGGCAATGTTTTGAAAATCGACCTGGGTATCGACCCGTAAAAGGTGAAGGGTAAAAATTTTCAACCAAGATCGAACCGAATGCAATAAATAAATACACAAACAATAAAATACTGTGAAATCAATAATTTTTTTAAATTTTCATATTAATAATTCAAAGTAAATCTATGTTTGTTGATGAGATTCATTATCAAGTATAATTTAAGTTTAATATGAAAATTGAATAAATGAAAAGATGGGAGCGGATATTACAATTTAGTTAATTGGGATTCATATTCATATATTTTACTTGGAAAATGGTATTGATGGGCATTTTAACCTCTCTTTTTTTTTTTGTTATACCATACCACTATCTCACATTGAAAGTTTATGAAAATACTTGAAAGAAG
>CAIGRO010092613.1:0-10810 GCA_903798355.1 Fraxinus baroniana | reverse complement strand
TATGCTTCATTCATTGGAGACTCGTCACCTAATTTTTGTACCTCAAAGAGAAAGTAAACACCATGAATCAAATATCTAATAAAGAAAAAATAAAACCCTCTATGAAAAATAAAAAATAAAAAAATTGATGGGGGCGTGTAACTCACCTTCCCCCATCGTGGTTCCGCCAATGCTCGTGGCCACTGTGATACAAGTTTTCGGGGAGAGTAGCCCAAACAGTTTTCTTAATGAATAATAAATATGTGTCATATATAAATATGTGTGATAATTTTTTATTACCTCATACATCGAATAACAAAGCGATACATGTATGTCATGTCGAACGACTACCGATAATTTTCACTATAAATAACGTTACTCTTTTTTAATATTGTCTGCCTAGAGCATGTTTGGTAAGTGCTTAAATTAAGCAAATGTTTGGCCCCTATTTTTTCAAAAACTCATTTCTTCATAACTAATTTTCAATCACATTTGCCTATAAAATGATTTTATACGCAAATCTAGATTTTTTTCTTACTTTTTAACTACATTTTTCAACAAAATACTATTTCAAAATGTATTTTGTCCCAAAAATAGGGCTCAAACATGGGCTAAAATTTAAGTGAGTGTATACTGTAGGATTTACGAAGTGACTATTTACTCAATGACTTGGGCTATGCCAATATGTACACACTTTTTTTCTCCTCTCCTTTTTCCTGCAGTATATTGTTAAAACTATGGGTCATTTTGATAGGTAAAGGTGGAAAGGAATTCCAATTCCATGTTAGTTGGAAAATAAAAATCCACTAAATCCATAGGAATTCGTTTTTCAAGAAAATAAAGAAAATGCAGATTAAAGTGGTTGTACTTTGGAATTCGATTTTTATTTCCACGTTTCAATCAAACGGCCAAAATGGAATTCATTTTTCTCGGAAGTGACATTTTTCATGAAAAATGTGGCAATCAAACATGGCCTATATGATTTTTATGTATGAAAAGCGCATTTCTTCTAATATTAGGGTCCATTTGATTGATAAAGGTGGAAATACTTTCCAATTTCATGTAAGTTGAAAAATAAAAACTCAAGTAACCTATATAAACGTATTTTCCATGAAATGGCAAAAAACAAGTTTAAAGTGATTGTATTTTGAAATTCGAGCTCCATTTCCATGAAAGGTGGAAATGAATTCAAATTTCATGTTAGTTAAAAAATAAAAACTCACATGGCCCATATAAATTCATTTTCCATGAGAATAAAAAAAATATAGTGTAGAGTGGTTGTACCTTGATATTCAGATTCCATTTCTATGTTGCAAATAAACGGTCAAAGTGAAATTCGTCTTCCTCGAATGTGACATTTTCAATGGAAAATGTGGCGCAAACATGGAAAGGAATTCAAATTTTATGTTAGTTGGAAAATAAAAACCCACCAACTCATAAAAAATCGTTTTCCATAAAAATAAAGAAAATGCATTTTAAAGTAAATGTACCTTAGAATTCGGTTTCCACTTCCATGTTGCAATTAATCAGCCAAAGTAGAATTCGTTTTCTTCGGATATGACATTTTTTAGAAAAAAACGTAACAATCGAACATGGTCTTAATTCTTCAGTAGATAATCTCACTTCCCGCACTTTTCGATTCTTGTGAAAACTTGTTTCGGTATACGGAATCAGCCCAACCAATTTGAAGACCTTGAGCAAAAAATCTTCAAGAATAATATTTTTTATTAAAAAATAAGTAAAACTCGTGCATCTTGTTCAAATAAAATTTCAGCATTTCATTTTAAAAAAAAAAAAAAAGGAAGAAGTTTTAATTTTAAGGAAAAAAATGTAATCGAAAGTCAATCGTCTTGTTCAAATAAAATTTCAGCATTTCATTTTAAAAAAAAAAAAAAAGGTAGAAGTTTTAATTTTAAGGAAAAAAATGTAATCGAAAGTCAATCGTAAAACCTATAATTTCCAATGCTTGTTAACAGAAGACAGATGACCTATTCCAGCTTATGCTTGCATCCTAAGTTTCTATACAGTGAATCTAGTGCGAAGAAACGTAACACGTGGCAGCACAAGATGCCCCGTTGCCAGATTGATAATCCTTCTTTAATTGTTAAATAATACAATGTAGTAATGTACGTTCTTTGATTTTAGAGTTCAATTTCTGATTCTTCGATAATAAGAAGTTGTTTTAGGTATTTAATGAATTTTTGAAAATTGATTATGTATCGTCTGACCTCATATTCTGAGAAGAAGCAAAATGCTAGCTTTGAAATTTTGCATTTAACACTATATCGCATTTAATTGCAAGCACGCTCACAACCTTTGCTTAATTTTTTTTGACATATATCATAACATTTTTATTTTCAACTTTCTATTAATTTTCACTTTTTATCTCTAATGATAGTTAGAAAAATTCATTATGATAGAGTAAAAATACTTATTTTCTTTTCATATTTTAAATAAACAAAATAAGTAACAAATACAAAATTTTGATAAAAATATCTTCTTTTTTAATTTCAATGCACGTCAATAAAATATTTGGACAAAAATTATCATTAGAGACAGGGGCGGACTAGGTGCTAGCCCTCGCGGTCGCTCGTGCTGGGTCCGCCAGAAACTTCAGGCTCTTCGTCGGCGCAGGGAGCTGGGAAGAAGGAAGAACTGAAGAAAGCGTTGTGGTAGGAGCTGGACCTGGATTGGAACATGTTATAAGAGTTGGGCCTCATTTTTTTAAAAAAAAGGCCCAATTGATGAGCCTTGCCCTTGAGTTCTATTACCCAAATTTCAATCGCCCAATAGCCACAAAACCAATTAACCAATTACCAAATATCCCAAATTCAATTAACTGGTTGAGTCGTTGAGAGAGGGAGTAGGGAGAATGCGAGAGCTAATAGGAGACGACGAGGAGCGGAGGAGGGCAAAACTATTTTAGGCTTTGCTGTGAATTTTTTACGCTGTCGATTGGACGGTGGTGCTGCGGCTACGCAATAGCTAGAGCCTAGAGGCTGGACTTCTGGTTTCGGCTTCGTCTCTGATTCTGCAGTTCTGAGCTTCAGGTTCGTTCTGCCTTATTGAGGTATTTGTTTGATTTGCCTATTTCCTTGATATTTGCTATTTGCTATTGCTAATGCCTAGTGCTATTTGTGAATTTATGAATTTTGGGTGCAGTACACTGACCACTGTATTTCCCTTTTTTTTCTTTTTTTTTCGGGTTTTTGTTAAATTGTGAATTATGACTTACGAGAAATGAGTAATTATGTTATATTGCTCTTTTGAATTGTGTAATGTGAAATGTGAATTGTGATTTGGGAATTTAGGGTTTTAGGAAATTATGATTTAAAGATAAGTGAAAAATTAATGGTGAGGCCGTGAAGATGTTTGGTGCATTTATACATGTATTGAATTATATTTTCGACTATTACGATCGATGATTGTTGACGGTCATCGGTTACCAGTTAACAGTCTCCGCCATAGCTGAACCAGATTCCTGGATTCGCCCCTGATTAGAGACGTGTAATTTAATTAATAATTAAACAAGAATGCAACGAAAAAGTAGGGGACATAGGTGCAAAAATAAGCAAAAATTGGGAACCATGACAATTAAAATATGGTGTAGATAATAAAAATTATTGTGTGAATATAAGATTTTTAATCGCATGTTTTTTTTTAACGACCCGACTTATATGCTCAAGTTGTTATATCATACGTACTGTTCGCTTTGGGTGAACATTTGCCTATTTATTCCTCACGAATTTCTGTCACATTCCCAAGATTCGAACCTTTGACCTTCCCCTTAATAATGATTTAAGTTGAATCATGTCGAGAGTTCAAATTTCGAGGACACGATGTAAATATGTGAGTATAGGAACATATGAACTCTGTAAGAAATGAACATTAAATGGAAGTTCGATGAATTGCCACATTGCCGCTAAACTCTTAATCAAAAATAAAATAAATCGATAAGCTCACCCTATGGTGAATATCTCACTCACATTAAAAAAATAAAAATCAAATCAAATCAAATCAAACGTACACACTAACTAAAGACCTTTTTAACACTCAACTAATTCCATCACAGAAATTGAAAGGTTATCCACCACAACAATGCCAAAAACAGTCCATTTCATCAATAATTGGTGCACCCTAAACTTTCAGTTAGAAGACATTTAGCTCCTCATTTGTCTCCATTTCTTAATTTTAATTTATTTTTTTAAAACTCATTTTTAACTACATACATTCACGATTTTTATCAATTTTTGAACGATACATTTTGCCAACTTTTATCAAAATCCACAAAAAAATTAATTTTAATGCAAACCAATCAGGAGCTTAATTTTAAATAAGTAACGAAGTAATATAAGTCAAGAGACGTAAGATTCATTTCACGAGATTTTTTAAAAGTCAAAAGTTGTTTTGAAATCAAGAAGTTACTTTTTAACTTATCTGAGTAATTTTTTAAAAAATATTTTATCCAGTTAAAAGACTTTTCAGAAGAAATTTGTTTTAAAGTCGTTCTACAAAATAAATAGCTTTTAAAAATAGAAGTAACGTGAAACGATCGCATATCAAAAACGAAATGTTCATATCTAGTGCCATTATCAATCTCTATGTAAGCATCCGAAGCAAAGGATTTCTTAAACTCAAATTCTTTATCGCGGAAAGTAATGCCTATTGGAAGAATACACGCAATCCCACCCCTCTATTTTAGGTTTTCTCCGTCTTCCTTCCTTGTATAGCATGTCATCCCTTTTGTCTTTATTACCTCATCAACATGTTCACAATCAAGGGTGATTTCACTTGTAAATGGAATGTCCCCTGTACAACAGTCAGGGAGACATTGGCATTGGCCAGGATAGAATACAGTTTGAATTATTCTAATGGTACATCACCAACAGGAGGGCGCCGAGTGTCCATTATAGACACTCTTATGTAAGTGGTGATGTACCACTAGCACCAGTCCACCCAAACAATTTTCTCTTCTGGCCAATGCTATGGAGAAACTTGTCTCTTTGGCCATGTATGAGACTCTCGTACATGAATTATTCTTCTTGAACAGGGCATCCCAATTTGAATAGGGCCGAGGTGCCCATGGCACCCCAATTTGAATAGGGCCGAGGTGGCCTTATTCAAATAGCAAGACTCCTCGTACATACATAGCACGTTCTTTGAATTCTTGTTACTTGTCAAGTCTTTTTAGATCTCGTCATATATTGAATTTTTCGAGATAAATATGAATAAAATACTGAATATATAAAAATATACAAATCAATAATTAATATTTTAACCCTTGTTTGACAATTATTATTTCGATTTTTTTTTTATTTTCATACTCGTTTTCAATGACATATATACAATAAAATATTTTGCAAGTAAATTTAATTTTTTTTCCTTACTTTTTAATCATATATTCTTAAAAAATTACTATTCAAAATTTTATTTTCTCAAAATAATGGTTGTTAAATAGGGAATTTAATTTCTTTTCTTTCTTTAACTTGTTTTTGAGTGTTGACCATTATTTAATATTTATTTTGACTCATTAAATTCGTCGAACAATTATTGTGACCACTCCATAAATAAAAATTCTAATTCCCTTTATTGATTACAGCGATGTTATCCCAGTGGTCCAGAATTTGGACAGTTCATATTTGTGAATTGTGCAACCTAAGAGTAAGAGTAATGTTATTATTGCTTTACCAAAAATTAAATTATTTTACAATCAATTTTCTTGTCGTTCGGACATATTTCTCTTGTTCGTAAAAAATTAACTAACCAACTAATTGTCCTAATAAAGGGTTAGATAAAAACAAAAATTGTTCCTAAGATGACATTGCTGCCAAGTGTAGTTCCTGTTTGTCTCCCTTTAAAATAATTTTTTTAATGCTGGTACTTAGAGCATGTTTGGTAGAGATTAAAATGGGATTAAAATTTAAAAATTAGTCGTTACTGTTGACTTTTATTAGACGAGTGAGATCCGTAACGATCATATTTTTAATTTTAATTGGATTCTAATTGTTACCAAATAGAATTTTATTCTTAATCACACATTCATATAATAATAATATTTTGTATCTAAAATTAAAATGTTTTATTACTTTTTAATCAAATACTCTAGAAAGAATCACTGTTTAAAATATTATTTTTTTCAAAATATTGAACGATAAAAAATAAAAAGAAAGAGTGTAGAGCACTACGTCGAGGATATTTTAGACTTTAAACAATTCATAACCTCAATTACTACGTCATCAACAATAAAAAATACCATATTGCGGGTCCCAGGTTAATAACCACTTAACGTCTGCCACGATAGAAAAAAATGCTAAAAAAAAGAGAAACGGCACCGTTTCATGACGACTATAAATTATTTAACGTGTCTTAGCGAGTGGCCGACCCTCACGCCTACGTAAAGACGCAAAGAAGATTAAAGTCGCGTAAGCGCCACACTCCTACCCTACTTTCTCTTTCTAGATCAACGGCTGATACCCACCCACTTCAATCTCCACCGTTTGTTTTGTTAATTAGGCTTTTAAGTCTCTCTTTAGTCCTCACTAGTTGATGTTTTCTAAGTTGCTGGTTGTTTAGGTTAGGCCTCCGTCCTCTCTCTCTCTCTCTCTCTACAAATTTCTCCATTACAAATTCCCCAATTCGATAATGGTAATGTTTTACCGAAATACATTTCACTTCTCTCTACTCTAGAATTTGTATGAGTTGTTGAATCTCTATAGTTTTGTGTTTTTGGGTTATAGCAGGAGACAATGCTGGTTCCGCCGTGGCTTGAGCGGATGTTGAACACCGCCTTTTTCAGGGTCTGCCGGAGTCACGGCGACGCCGCCAGAAGCGAATGTAATATGTATTGTTTAGATTGCAATACCGATGCATTTTGCCTGTATTGCCGTTCATCAAAACACGAAGATCATCAAGTGATTCAGGTGGGTTTTTTTTCCTTTAAAATCTTTGAAAACACCATTGATTATTACACAATGTATATGTGATCTGAGTATAAACATAGATAAGGAGATCTTCATACCATGATGTGGTTCGGGTATCGGAAATTCAGAAAGTTTTGGACATAAACGGAGTTCAAACATATGTAATAAACGGCGCAAGGGTTTTGTTCCTGAATGAGAGACCTCAGCCTAAAGGTGGAAAAACAGTTTCTCACGTTTGTGAAATCTGTGGTAGAAACCTCGTTGATGCTTTCCGTTTCTGTTCATTGGGATGTAAGGTTAGTTAATACATAATTCTCATTGTAACTCACGCTCGTATCTATATTTTTTTCATATTAATTTAATTTATTTATAATTATTTATTTATTTATATATATAAAAAAAATCCCACCACATAATTTTGTATATACAAGTAAAATATCATGAAATCTTTCTTTTTCATCACTCAACCAACCGATGGCCATACATCATTATCATCTTTTTGATATATGTAACATACACATCATTATTTGTTTTATTTAAAATAATATAGGTCGTAGGAATAAAGAGGAATAATGGTGATGGAAATGAAGGGATATCAAGAAGAGAGATTGAAGAAGAAGAATTGCATGAAGGCGGAGAAGAAGACGTATACCGGCCCATGCCTTCTCGACCGTCTTCTAGTACAAGAAGAAGAAGAAAGGGTATTCCTCATAGGGCACCCTTTAGGTCCTAATAAGTAATTAAATAATTACTTAATTTACTCTTTTTTTTACATAATTAAATTATACAACTCATAATTTGAGTTTTAAAGGGTATACCCACAAGCAAAAGGTATAGTCTTCTTGGTGGAAAAGGAGAATAATTGGAATAGTGCCAAGTTGTAAACATAATTAAGAATTTAAAGCAAGTTTTTGTGGAGTTTATTTTGTAGTTTTGATGGGTGGGTCACACCAACTCACATGGGGCGTTTACATAAAGAACAACAGCTTTTAATTAGTTTAATATTTAATACATGCAATGGGGCAAATCAACTTTCTATGATTGTTACTTAGTTTGCATGTAAATGGGATTCTTTTTTTTGTATTTCATTTTTCTTCGATTAAAACTATGTGATGAGATTGTTGTTATTGATTGTATGTAACGTGAGTGGAGCCCAAGAAATTGGTAAATTTCTATTCGGGTTGCGATTTCACAGCCTATATAGAGATCATTTACCTAATGTGTCAGCGTAAAAGCTCTTTTAAAGAGTTGATGTTGTGATAAAATATTCACTTGCTAGTTAATTTGCTCGTCCATTGATTCAGTCATATAAACAAACGAAATGAGTGTTACATGTACATCAAGACTTACATACTGTCACATTTCATTCTATTATTGGACAATTTAAAACAAGTGCAGTTTTTTCATTCAATCATTTCCCTCCAACTCATATTCTAGCACTGCTTCTGGACAATTTCTTCTGGTAAAGTATATTAATTCATTCTATAATCTCATTCTAATTCGACGGATTTCTACCTCTCAGATAGTGACAAATGACGAATGACGTGTTATTTGATCAAAGAAGGATCACGTGTGTATATATTTGGAGAACGAAGACTTAATTTTTACTCAACAATTGAGTAAATTTAGAATCTCCATAAGAGTTCATAATGAAAAGCACTAAGTGCACATGTCTTGATTAGAAAGTCGATTAAGTTATTATGACAAAGAATCTCTTGGTAACAATATTCTTTAGATTCTATTCAGTATTCACACCAAATAAGGTACGAAGGAGAATGTTCAAAGGGAAACCGCCGTGATAAATATTATTCTCAACGGTCAAGTACAAAGGAGCTAGGACTAGCATCGGCTTTGTATGTTCCATAAATTAGGCTCAAAACTTCTACTCAAACTCGGAGCACCACATTTTCTTATAGGACCTAACCTGCTTGATATAGATTTTTAGTAAATAAAGTCAATAAAAGTTAATGGATCTCATAACGCGCGTGCTTATAAAGTGAATAAGTAGGCTTGTTTTGCATAGGCTACTAGGGTTGGGCAAAACTCGACCGAACCTGCTCAAATCGTCCACATCGAACCAACTTGACCAGTTTGGGTAGATTTTTTTGTTGTTTTTATACAGGTTGGGTGGGTTGGTTATTTAGGCGGGTTGAGTTAAGTCAGGTTATGAGTTAACTCATGAAAATCGAATAAACCCGTCAACCCAACCCAACCCGACTATATTGATGAACTTTACAAGTGTTATGATGTTGCTTTGACGAAATTGAATTACTCTATTTCTTTACACAGCCTCCAAGAGCTATAATATTTAGAAAAATCTAGATTAAAATGTCAGTTTTTGTTGGGAAAATTTTGTGCAATAGTTGAAAAGTTTGAGGAAACCATACACATTATTTATTATTAATTAACTAGGTTATATATACGCAAACGCGATACACAAGAAGTTTTGAAAATGGCACAAGACATGGAGACTTTTAGAATAATATTATAAGATTTGGATAAAATGCATTTTACGAAAAATAATATAAGCAAGTAGACATTCAACGCAAAAATATTTTAATTGCCAAAAATATTTCTTGACTTAATATAATTTGATATCAATTTGTCCATGTAACATTTCAGGGCATGAAGTGCCAAAATAATTCATATTTTTTGGTCATTCCACTATAGAAACCTAATATTACATAAGTCACTAAATTCGTCCAACCTGACTCGTCTACATTAATCTTGTTGATAAGTTGTGTCAAATCGACTAACCCAACCCAACCGGCCGATACTTGATTGAGTTGAGTTGGGTTGAGTTTCAACCTTTACACGGGTTGTGTTGGATTAAATCATGATCAAACCGATCATGTTGAGTTGGGTTTGAGTTAAAGGCAAAAATCGATCCGACCCAACCCAACTCAACCCATGCCCACCTTGGGGCTACACAAGCTGCAATGTGGTACGCAGAACGTGATTAAAAATGAAACTTGATGATTTGATCAAGTTTTCACAAAAAGTAACTTTGCAAAAAATCAGCCCATGTTTGGTTCCCATTTTGTAAAATTCATTTTCAACCACACATTTAGCGATAACCACAACTTTTATCAAATTTTCAATCACATATTTTATAAATTTTTATCAAAATCAATCAAAAAATTTAATTTTTAGCTAAATCCCTATTCCAGTATGATTCATCTATGACTTTTCATGGACGATCGATCGGGTCATACGGGTCTTGAAGTCCGGTTCACTTTGTACCATTGATTGTATGTCGATGGATGCACTTGATACGCAAGTTTTGCTCTTTTAGATTCTTAATAAAAGAATGAATAAACTAATTCTCGCATGCAAAAAAGAAAAGAAAGGAATATGACTTATGACCAAACACTTGACATTGAAAATAAGTTGTTTAAAATGTCGAAATATTATGACAATTATTGGAGGGATTACAAATTGAGTAACAACTAATAAAATCTCCAAACGGGTCATTACTTAATTGTCTTGTTTGGTAATATTAATAATTTTGCATTAACTATTATAAAGAAAATAAATTTAAATTTCTTATTTCGTTCTAAATGTGTCTTGAACAAACCGTAGGTGTTACCTCCAACAAGAATTTATAGTTGTTTAAGAGATTATTTGAAATTAAAAATGATATTTGCATAATTTATTATTAAAAAATTGAAAAAAAAAAATGTGTCCATGTACAAAATTAGTTTTAGAAAAAATGACTTTCAAATAAATTGTACCAGACCACTATAAAAAAAACTCGCCCACTGGCTTTTAATTGTTGCAGGTTCTTCATCATAATTGAAAAAAATCCTTGATATAAATCCCCTTGTCCCAGCCAATAGGTGGGCGCCCGGGTCAAGCAAGGAACGGGGGTCCATTTAATATAGATATGATTAAGTAATTGAATCATAGCT
>CAIGRO010092612.1:0-10982 GCA_903798355.1 Fraxinus baroniana | reverse complement strand
ACGTTTTTCACAACAACCGTCATAGGTAGGAACGTTTTGCGACAATTACCCTTTGAATAACTTTCAAAGTCAATCGCATCAATCATATTTTTTTTTTACTCTATTTGATTCATTGTTGAAAGATTCAAAGAACTAGATTCTTAACAACAACTACAACATGCCATGTTAGTTGTAAAACAAACTTTATTTACACGTTTGTCTTTCTCCTTGAAAAGAAAAGGAGATTGACTTGATTAGAGTCCGAATAATCGAGATCCATCATATTGTACTTTGATGTCTAAAAAAAAGATGATGAAGTTTTGCCTGTTTGACAATCATAATTTGAGCAAAATGAAATTTTGAATAGTGATTTTTTGAAAAATGTATGGTTAAAAATGAGCATGTAGAAAAAAGAGTTTTGAAATAATGGTTGGCAAACAGGGTTTTGTATGATATAAATTAATGATAATGCTTCGGTTTTAGAAATAATTTATAAAATTATATAAGATAAGGTGAATAACAATCCGTTGTAGTCTAGTTGGTTAGGATACTCGGCTCTCACCCGAGAGACCCGGGTTCAAGTCCCGGCAACGGAATTCCTTTTTACATTGCTGGTCTTCGATTCGGTTCATTTCTTTTTTAGTTCTGATAATTATTTATCGGTTCATCTGGTCTTGTCAGCCCACACGTATCCACAATCCATTCCATTCACCCACCCCCTTTTTTGGGGGCAAAGAATCATATAGCAGCTCAAATTTGTCTGCTTCAACGCCAGCCTCTGCAGGGATTCAGTTGCTGTATTTTGCTGCACACACAGAGACGGTGAGAGTGTAGACGCTTTTCTTGTAGTTTTCAATTTTGTCTATGCACAATTAAGTTTTTGCGTATTGGTATATCTTGTGCTTAATGCTTTTGTTTTCTGTTTACTATTTTTTTTTGGAACTGTTTTGATAAAGAATAAACCACAACATTTTGGAAATTTCTGTTCGTGTTATATGTTCTTGATAGTATTAATTTATTCTGAATTCAATAACAGGGGGGGTGAAAAGAAATAATTTTTTAGTCAGAAGAAGTTTATGGGCTATGGAGATTTGGGCAAAATCTTTCGGTAAAGGTTGTTTATTTCTGTAGTGGACTTCATAAATTAGACTGAAATAGATGAAAATGCTAAAAAAGTCATTTTATTGGTCTTGTTCCAGTGCTTTTACAAAAAAAGTAGGAAAGACAACAGCGAATGCAATACCTTTTGGTCAGGAGATGAATGTGGGGATGGATGGTTTCATTCTTATTTTGTGTTCCTAGGATATCAACACCAGTTAGAAATATTGGCACTTGTTAATAGGGAATGGTCCTCTCGATGCTCTATAACACCCACGTTGGATATGGACCGAACTGTCTCTCGACATTCTCAACCCCACCTCCCGTACGGCTCTAATGGACGAATAGGTTAAGGGATAATCATGCTTGACCTGCGGGTGGCATATCGAAATTCTCCTCGACTGAACAACCTCCCAATCAGATCGTCCCAGCAGAGCAATTAAAAGCTTTGGGGCGAATTCCTTTGAAGTAGGTGTGTGCAAGGAAGAAACTAAAGCAAGAACAGACCTATCCACCAATCAAATCAGTGGGAAAAAAAAAAAAAAACATTTTGACAGGACTGGAAGAAAACTGTTTCAATATCTGAGAGGAATGTGTTGTGCAATAGCCAGAATTTTGGGTAAAAATTGATACATATTGGGAGACTGCTTGGATTAGTTTTAATTTCTTCTGTTTTTATTTTACATGCTGGTTAACAAGTTTAGAAATATTGACGCAATGTAAATTTGTTTCGTTCTGTTAGAGATTTTTTTCTCCTTATGAGAATATTAAAAGATCCTACTCGGGTCACAACCAAAGCAAATAAGTGCCAATTTGAGGTTCACCTGAGAAATATTGAGACTGACCCTGTGCAAACAAGACTTGGTTCATCTGCTGCCCTAGATTTGGTGCAGCTGCTGCTCTTATTAGGACAGGCCTATGAATTGTTATCCATGAACGAACACTCTTCCAGCAATTGCTTCCCACCGTTCTCAGAGTTTAAGGCCGGGCATTGTCCTGTTTGCATATTTGTTTTAGCTTCCCTCTATGAATCTTTATCACTATTTATGTAACTATTTGATTTAAATGATTAAACCTGTAGAAGGAATGTATAAACTTGCGCATTGTCTGTTTTTTGAACTTCATTTGATCCTTTTCTATCTCCATATTTCCATTCTTTCTAGATTGGTTTCTGTATGCTTTGGAGGAGCTGAATAGAATCAGAAAGTCGTTTGCACTACGGTCCCTTGGTTAGTCTTCTCTCTATCTTCCACTTTTACATTTTTCTGCAAATTTTCCTCTACTGGATATTTACCCTCTTTTCTTATTTCCTTTTTCTATTTTGTATACTTATTTCTTCATTAATCATCATTCGCAACTGACGACAAGATGAAATTCTCTGAATTTCTCTTGATTTTCTTCTTATTTTGGTTTCTTCATTTCCGTCCTGGTCTTTTTTCTGTTTCTGGATTGCTTTTTCTTGGGTGGTGGGGGCTATTGAAAAAATAAAACGTGCTGGACATGTCAAACATTAATTTTTGAATGTATATATTGGTCACACGTGAACTTAAAAACACAGTGGAGATTACAGTTTAAAAGCAACGTGTTCCTGATTTCAGAGAATGGAATGTGGTTGTCTGCAATCCCATTTTGGCAATACTATCTTGTTGAAGAGTGAAAGGAGGATATCTCCAAAATTTGATCTTCTAAAATGCAATACAAAGCAGGGTCTCAGTTCGCTCGATTCTTTGAAGGTACAATTGTTTCTCACCATGATTTGATTACAGTAGTTTCTTGCAGCTCTAAATAATGGCCAGCTATATTCACACCAAAGTTTTGTATGACTGTACCACATTTTAATTATGCGAAAGGTCCCTGACCTTTTTAAAATTTATATCCTCAACTTTTTTAATCACATTCTTATTTTTAGCCGTCCATTAATTAGCACAATTTGTTCTGAACAACAGTTTTCATCCAAATATCGCGAAATGATAAAAGACTTATTTGCCCCTCGTATTTTTAAATAAGAAGCAAAAACAAATAATGAAAGGTAAATATTTCTTCCTTATTTTAAAGCACACTAACATAACTTTTGAAAGGAAACTTTCATTAAGGATAAGATGGGGTAATTAATATAAGCTTGATGCTAAAATTGCGATGGAAAAAGGTTTGAGGACGTATATGTAACAATAAGTAAAGATTAGAAGCCTTTAATTAAAATGTGGTATATTTATAGAATAATTTGGTGTGAATATAATCACCCTTAAATAATTTATCATAATTTACCGATATACTCCATTTCAATTTTTCTTCTCATCCGAGTTTTTGTTTATGGATCCTTATTACAAGTTTTTGAGATGTTATTAATGCATGCCTTAAAAGAAATTAATTTTAATATATGCAAAATAGTCTATAAAGATATATCATCGCATTAATTAATAACTATATGCTCTATACTTTTCGGGTTTGTCTCTATTCACTCTTTTTTTTTTCTTTTTCTTTTTCTTTATGCATAATTTATATGTTTGGATAAACTATTGTCAGCATGAGTAGTTTTAAGTTTTAACACGAGTCTGAATGACTGTTTCGACACCAAATCTAAGGTTTCTGAATTGGAGAATTTTCTCTTCTTTTCAATTTTGAAGAATTTTAATCTTTTTTAAATCCACTTGGAGCACACTTATCTTCTGCTACAGTCAATTTCTTTTGTTCTTACTTCTTCATATGCCAGCATTTAGGCTCCTGACTTAAGTCAACTTATATGGCTGGTTAAATTTGAGATTTATGTCTTTTACTGTGTCGATAAGATATTGGCTCTTTATAGTTGATAGTGCTAGAGATGCGTGTAGAGTGTACTTCAGAAATTATGGATGCTCTCATTTCCACTTGCAGCGCAATTTCAGTACTTTGGCAATTCAACTGAAGTTCGCTAGTCCATCGAGTCACTTGATTCAGTTCCGATCACTGGTTATCAGATGTAATCATCCTCAAAATACAGATTTTCCTCGCTATTATTCTAAAAAAGAGAAGAAGCCATTTCCTATACCCATAGTAGAGCTACGACGGGCTGCCCGAGAGAGGCTGAAAAATAAGGGCCAACAGAGAAGAGGAGCCCCTCCTCCAAAAAGAGGGTTGGTGGTTCAAAGGCTAATTCCTGTTGCATACAGGGTATTTAATGCAAGAGTAAAATTGATCAACAATCTCAAGAAACTCTTGAAAGTGGTTCCACTTCATGCTTGCAAGTAATTCTCTACCCGATTTTATGTTTCTGTTCACTCCAGAGAGCCGCATACAATTCGGAAAATGTTTTGATATGTAGTGGAATCGTGCTTGATAATTTTTAATAAAACGTATCCATTAATTAAAATTTGGTGCTTAATTTCTTTGCTTCCACTGATATGACGATCATGGGCTGCCAAAAGTAGTTACGAAGCATTGTTATTGGTTATTTAGCATGGTAATCCTCGACAATTATGGTATGTTTGGTAGCGAGATTTGCATAGGGTCATAGTATCAATCAAGAAAAAGGAGTGCAATCTTGTTCATTATACAATGACATACATGCACCTTAAAGTGTCTTTGGCTCCTCCCAATTCTTCTTCCAAACATTTTGATCTCGACTGTTGCAACGCTTGCAGGTGGTGTAATGAAATTCATGTTGGAACTGTTGGGCATCCTTTCAAGTCTTGTAGAGGATCAGGCGCTTCAATACGTAAAGGACTTCATGAGTGGGGGGACGCAGCTGTTGAAGACATATTGGTACCAGTTGAGGCCTACCACCTGTATGATCGTCTGGGGAAACGTATACGTCACGAGGAGAGATTTTCAATCCCAAGAATTCCAGCAGTAGTGGAGCTCTGCATTCAGGCAGGAGTTGACTTGCCCGAATATCCTACAAAAAGAAGACGAAAACCAATCATACGCATTGGAAAAAATGAATTTGTTGATGCAGATGAAAGTGAATTACCAGATCCCGACCCAGATACTCCAAAGCCATCAATATTAGCTGAAATACCTGACATTGAAATTTTACCCCCATGCAGCAAAGAAGAAACGGTATTGCTCGCTGAGGAAACACTTCAAGCATGGGAAGAAATGAGGGGTGGAGCCACCAGGCTGATGAAGATGTATCCAGTTAGAGCCTGTGGGTATTGTCCCGAAGTGCACGTGGGCCCCATCGGACACAAAGCGCAGAACTGTGGGGCTCATAAGCATCAGCAGCGCAACGGGCAACATGGATGGCAGGCAGCAGTTCTTGATGACTTGATTCCACCCCGATATGTTTGGCATGTTCCTCATATGGACAAGCCACTGCAAAGGGATCTCAGGAACTTCTACGGACAGGCCCCTGCTGTTGTAGAAATATGTGTGCATGCTGGTGCTGGTGTGCCAGAGCAGTACAAGCCAACAATGAGGTTGGATGTGGGGATTCCTACAAATGTTAGAGAAGCTGAAATGGTTGTTTAAAGGTGTTTCTTCTTCGCTGATTATTTAAAGGTGTTTTGGGTGTAGTAATCTTCATTTTATTGTATTCACATCATAAGGCTCCGTAGTTGGTTTGAATATGATTATACTGTTGTACTTGTGATCATGTATCAAAAAACCTTTTCAAGTGAAAGTGCTGCTTGATTGTAGAAATGATACGCAAATTGCCTTTAGATAATATGGTTTTCCAGATAACGATCCTTGGCAATGGCAGCTTCTACATTGAGGTTCAAAATACAATAGTTGGTACTAATTATCTTCACAAATTCACTTCCAATAATACTGCTATTCTCGCTATAGTCTATGGCTAGGGAGTTGATCAGAATTACAATACATTAACGACTTTCTGTAGGAAACCTCAAGTTCAGATTCATAAAATTTGATGGAATCCTAACTCGATATTATTGACAAAGCTAATTTCTTGAGGAATAATGGAGAGAGGATGAAACATTATTTGATGTTATGTTGTATTATTAAATAAAAAAAAGTGAACTAGATTAGCTGAGATAGCAGTTAAATTTGTTCCTCTCATGTTTAGTCCTATCTAATCTAACTACCGCATGTCAGCATAGAATTATCCATATCAATGCATGGTATGGGCCAATAGCAGAGCCCAGACCCATATTCAGGCCCAATACGTTCTTTTGGTTTGTTTGATTACAAATTAGTCCCTAAACTTTTATTTCTGTTTCATCTCAGGCACACTGTCTTGTTTTGCTGAGTTAATAGCGACCATCAAATGGCGAAACATTGTGCATCATTTTTATTGTTCGGTTAAGCAACATGTATTATTGAACAAATCGTGCTAGGCACATGATAGAACTGTCCATGTCAATGCATGGGAGTGTATTGTCATGGACTTTGGCCAAGATCTTCTCAATTTCCCATTTTTCTTCTCCATTTCTCAGCGACCTCTAATGGAAGAGAAGGATCGACAATGATTGTGGGCAACTTCTACCCTAATAAGGCTTTAAAGCGCAAGGTGGATTCAATAGCATTCAACGATATAAAAGGCAAAATGTTTAAATCCGAGCATAGCAAGCCCATCTTTAAACAAGATACAGTCTAGAGACAGGTAACTAAAGATGAAAGATTGGGGATTTCTGCAGAGACAGGAAATTCTTGGGCTGCTTGCTTTACACAGGCAGCAGCCATTTCATAACAAAGAGCCAAGCGACAAAAGTTTTTGCCAGCTTCTGCCTTGATAAGATTGTAGAGACTGTTAATTGCAGTGAAAATGAGATTTTACATATGATGGAACAGTCAATGAAAAATTCAGCACTTTGCAAGATAATAATTTTAGGCGCTGTAACAAATAGGAGAAAAGTACCTTGTACATATTCATCAACAAAAGTATCATTACAGGATTCTTCTCGTTATAACTAAAATGGGATAGTTCAGGAATAAGAATTACCAAATTTATAAAAGCAAAGGAGATAAGCAAGAAAACTTCTATGATTCGGGAGTTCAAGGTTAAACCGAGCATAACCTTCAAAGCAACAATGGTGTGGCATACGCTTTGAACAGGGGTTTAATTAGCTTTCTTGAGGGACTATAAACATTTACTTTCGTGTGCTATCATTTAGTCAATCTTCACCGAGGAGTAGATGAGCCTTGTGAACCAGAAACAAGCATAGAAACCGATTGTACCGGTCAGCACAAAGAAAGAGTATGAAGCAATCAGCATGTACCCAAAGTAGAGAACACCAGATACTGGTTTCGTGATGTCAAGTTTTGTGAAGAAGTAGAAAGCCGCGTAAAGGAAGAGGTAGAGTGCTGATGACCCTGATGTCAGGTATGATCTCCACCACCAGAGATAGTCCTCACTGCACAGCTGGAAATAGCAAAGCACAATTGTAATCTCAGCACAGGTGATGATTAGGATTACGAGCACGAGGAGGAGGAACCCAAAAATGTAATAGAACTGATGCAACCAGATTGATGTTAGAATGAAAAACAGCTCGATAAATACTGCCCCAAATGGGAGTATGCCTCCGATTAGGATGGAGAAAACCGGGTTCATGTACCAGGCCTGCTCAGGAATTTGCCTTGGAATCTTGTTGGTTTTCACTGGATCCTCAATAGCTGGCTTCCTAAACCCTACATAACTACCTACAAAAACAAGAGGAACCGAAATGCCAAACCACAAGAACACTAATGCAAACATGGTTCCAAATGGCACAGCCCCTGATGATTTCTCGCCCCAAATTAGAGCATTCAATACGAAGAAAATGGCAAAGACAATTCCAGGGAAGGTGAAAGCGGTTCGAAGAGTTATTTTCTTCCACTCTGTTCCTTTGAATATCTTGTAAAGACGAGCTGCAGCATATCCAGCAAACAGGCCCATAAATGCCCAGAGAAGAAGCATAGCTGTCATCAACCCTCCTCGGTTAGACGGGGATAAGAATCCTAGTGCAGCAAAGATCATGGTAACCAGTATCATCCCAAAGAACTGAACACCAGTCCCAACATAAACACAGAGTAGATCAGAGTTTGTTGGAGGCCTGAAAACATCTCCATGGACTAATTTCCATCCAGTTTCTTCTTGAGCTTCTTCCTGAGTTTCTAACTGGTTGTACTTAGAGATGTCACGGTAGAGGGTACGCAGCATAATCATGGCCACCATACCCGAGAGGAAAAGAACAATCATCAAAGAATTAACAATTGAAAACCAATGAATTTGATCATCAGCCATCAAAAGATAAGTATCCCATCTAGATGCCCATTTGACTTCACTCTCCTGCAAGGCAAGGAGAAAGGCACAATGACGTACAACCATAAAGCCAGATTTCCATCATAATTATAGACACGGTCTGTTGCAAAACATTACCTTAAAGTCAACATCGTAAGTGAAGATTATCTCCTCCTTATCTTCAACCTCCTGAGGAGAATCAGAGCTGGTTATAGTGCGTTTTGCATGAGGATCACAGGTTGTTAACCGTTTTTTTGCATCCCATTTACCCTCATATTCATGCTTAGCACTGGATGCACAAAGGAAATCCAACATCAACAACAGGCTCAAATTACTGATGAAGCACAAAATTGAACATTCTACACAATATTACCTGAATGGTTTGACTTCAAATCCCACAATTCTGGCAGCATTGGTCTCTTCGTCTTTATGAAACTTCACAGTAAATGTCAGATGGTTGTAGATAAAATACTTCTCCTCCTTACTCTAAGCAAACAATTTAGAAGGAAGAAAAAGTGTCAAGAAGTTCCTTAAAGAAAAGAGATTAGCAACTGCTAAAGCAAATCAAGTTAATACTTACTTCACCAAAGTGTGATTTCAGACCAACAGGCACACCATGTTGATACACCAAGGAATTGATATCAGGTCTTTTATAAGGCACAACTAGAGGGAGATTATCTAAAATCCTGTTAAAAAACAATAAAGTAGGAAATGAGTCGTGTACTACAATAATATTAGAATACATCAGATTCCTCGAACAGGTGGCTTACATGTTCACCCGGTATTCGTCATCTATCTTCTCCTTGAATTCCTTTGCAAGTTTGGCATCAAGGGTGATGTGGCAAACAACATTGCACATTTGCGGTTCTCGCATTTTGAACTGCCACAATAAACTTCAGTTAGAAGCTTAATTTTTATGCAGCATAAAAGGTTTATCCTCTATTGTCTGAAAATGGACCCAAAGGAATAAGAGGATGAATTGTGTTAGTTGACCAAGGTACAACAGAAATGAAAAATTGAAGAGAAGGCCATTAGAAACACTGACCACATAGGGAGAGTTCTCAATACGATCACCACGAAGAACTTCCCCAAGATTCTCTGCGCTGTCAACAATTTTTTCTGGCTTACAATAAGGAAGGGAATAGTAGGAGTAAGGAAGTTGAGTTTTAGTAGAGGTCAGTTTGTTTACTTTCACTTTCAGAAGAGCACCCTGCATAAAAACAACAACAAAACATGCAGTCCACGTTACAACTGAAATGAAGAAAAAGTCTGTTGTTCAACTAGGTTCTGAGGTCTTTATTGGGGTACTTGAAGGTTTCCAGTGAATATTTTTAAAATGGATTTTGCCATTTGTACATCATTTTTTAACATCTTTGTTGACAGATGGTGTATAGGCAAAATCCCACTGGCAGGAAAACAGCTTTTTGTTTAACTGTCCAATCAATAACGGTGTATACCAAGCATGATTGTTTTAAAATAGACAAGCAGGTCAGGCTTGTAATCCAGAAAAACAAGTGTTGACTTGCTATATTTACATTAACAGTGCGATATAATTCTTTTTCACATTTCTGGCCATTGAATAGTGAAGTTTCAATTCTTATACATACCTGTTTGATACACATTCTTTCAAAACTCATTTTCAACCACACATTCTTCAATAAAATAATATTTTCCATCGCATCAATAACTTTTCCTTACTTTTTAACCATATAACTAAAATACATTCTTTCATCAACAATATCCATCAAACACACCATGATCGACTCTCTCTATGTTTTTTTTTCTAAACAATGAACCAAAGTCATATCCATGACAATCCAGACAGCAAGATCCTACTAAAAATTCACGCGAGCCATCATCTTGCAAAATTTTAATTCGTAAAACACGGGGATTGAAACACAATATCAACAATTTTCTTTCTGGAGACCCAGACCGACTGTACATTTAATTTCATGTTCTGTTCCATTTATAGCATCAGTCTGGAGAATTCTTTATGTTTCACTATTACATTATCACAAAGATCCAGTTCGATTAAATTGTCGTCTAATTATTCCAAATATAATGTCCACAAGTTTGAAGGGTGCTAGAAGACTTAGTTGACCTGTTATTAGAAGGTAATTTGAATTCTAAGTGTCATTTTTGTTTTCAATTTTGTCCCTTCATTTTTGCTTAGTTCAGTCCCTTCATTTTTGCTTAGTTCAGTGCTCAATACTAGAGTGTGAACATACAACTTAAACAGGAAGTTCATGTCTAAATCTAAATAATCAAAGTGCACATCACTTCTAGTGTTTGTTCAACAACCACCATGAAAGCTAAGCCCAGAACTTTATCACCCCCTGTTAAAACAGAAATCTTATAATGACACTGAACAAAATGGACGGCCATAGTTAATCGCTCCAGCCAAAAAAAAAAAGGAAAATATTGAAAAATTTCAAGGAATTTGTTAACAGAAGAAACCCAGATATTTTGTTTTCCTGGTTACTCAATGCAATATCATGCTACTTGCTGCTCCTATCCAATTGATTCTCAAGTAAACTACCACTTGATCTTGAGCGAATAGGTAAGATATCTTTGTGCATGTTTGGTGGGCTTATAAGATGCTTACACATGCTGATTAATGTGAAATAGCAATTAATAGGCTAAAAAATAATTTTGTTTTCTATGTGCTTTCTTCTGCACAAAATATGGCCCGAGGTTCAAAAAATTGATTGCAATAATAGAACTTGAACTGGTGCAAAATAGTTTGCTA
>CAIGRO010092599.1:0-10175 GCA_903798355.1 Fraxinus baroniana | reverse complement strand
TAGCTTTTACCCTCTGATAATCTCACCATTTGCCTTTTACCACTCAATGCTTTCACCAAGTGCTTCCATAGGCAACAATGAACTCACCGGATCAAACTTGTGACTTCAAAACCCGAATACGCAGATGATTGTGACTCAAGAGGAGTATAGAAATTTCGAAATGACAATGGGAACACAAGAGAATATCAACTATAATTTTTGACTCAAATGGATGATAAGATCGAAATGATGACCAAAGTTTGGAGGAATGTTGGTAGTAAATCAATCAAACAAGTCTCAATTTCTCTCTTCTTTTTTTCTGTATGGATGAACAGTACTGTACGTCAACAGTAACAATCTTTTTTTTTTCAATCACAAGATTGTGCTACCAACAAAAGAGAATTATGAATCTAAGAATTGGAGACGAAAAAAATGACTCAAGAACTCGAATAAACTAAGAAAAGAATTGAATTTAATGACTCAAAAGGTAAATAAAGGATATAACCTGATTAAATTGGAGCCAAAGCTCTGATATCAATTGATGCGAACCCCATAGCAATGGTGACTACAAAACCCACAACTAGATTGACGCGAAACTTATGAACGCCAATTAAACCCGATTTTGGATTTGAATCCAACAAGGTGAACCAAAAAAACCCAACGATAACGACGATGTGTTGAACCCCTTGATTAAACAATGAAGAACCTATGATCCGATATTTGAACGCCACAAGATTGGATCTTGATAAGTCCGATTTGTTGTTCAATTGAAGAATAAGGGAAGCAATAGTCTCTAAATAATAATTGTCAAAAGTTGTAGTACAATGAATGTTTTTGGTATTTATACTGGACTCCTAAAATTGGGTAAAAACGTGCATAATCTCATAAATAAGGTAAGAGATTGACTAAATATAGAATTTTAACAATTGTGGAAAATTCGCGAAAAAGGAAAAATTCATCCAATTTTTATACCATGCGGCCGCATGGTATTATTTCTTACGGCCGCATGGAAGAGACCAGTTGGTGTCTCTTCCTTATGGTATCAAGCCATGCGGCCGTACGGCTTGGAGAACCATGCGGCCACATGGTTCTTTTGGCTAGCCTCCTTTTTCTTTTGCCTATAATACATTGATCCAAGTGTTTTCCAACATCGACCCCAACATAAAATTTGCCTCTTTTTTTTTTTTTGTATAGAACATGACATCATCCATCGTTGCTTGAACAAGCAACCCCATTGCCTCTTTCACTCATTTTGCCCTCGATCGAGTCATCGGTCCTTCGTCAACTATCAATGGATTTTTCCTCGAACTTGTCGTTGTTTCGACGGCACCTTGGATCATATCACTTAGTCAAAAAAATATCGCTCTTACTATCACGATACACTGTAGAAATATGCAAATCTTCACTAATTTCACCAAACAAACCCCTCACTACATAGCTTTCTTAGAAGCCTCTGTAATAACCATGTACTCTGCCTCATTAGCAAATAATGCTATTGTATTTTGCAACGTAGCCTTCCAACTATAGCACAGCCTCCAATAGTAAACACATACCCTGTAAGTGATCTCCTAAATAATATAAATCAATACTCCAAATAACTCATTCTAAATTTCTTCCAAAATGCAAATAAGCATTTGTAGCGCCACCAAGTATCTAAATACCCACTGTACTACTTTCCAATGTTACCAAAACTTACCATAAATCTATTAAGTGCAGTGATTGCATGTACTGAATCTGGGCGTGTACAAACCGTAGCATACATCCATATCCAACTGCCCTTGTATAGGGAACCTGTGACATATAATCAATAGCTTCATCTGACTGTGGACACAAAGCTGATGACAACTTAAAGTAGACAGCTAGGGAGTTCTAATGACCTTTGCACTCATCATATTAAACTTGAAGTATTTTCTCAATGTACCATTCTGACTTAAGTGTAATTTGCTAGCCTTTCTATCCCTCAAGATCTCCATTCCAAGAATCTTGTATACTGCTCCCAAATTTTCATATCAAACTCTTATCTAAGTTGTGCTTTAACCGTCATTACCTCTGATTTATCATTGAAAACTATCAACATATCATCAACATTAAGTAGCAGATATGTAAATGACCCATCTTCACACTTTCTAAAGTACACACAACTATCATAAATGCATCTTTTAAAGTATACACATAGAACTTGACTATATCCTTTAGCTACAAGTCTTGCATTATATCGGCATCTTCAACCCATGATGTGCATTCCTTCTTTTGAACGCCCATTTATAATAACATCCTTCTTTTCTTTAGGAGATTTCAAAAAGTCCCACGTGCCATTTTTATGTAGTGACTCCATCTCCTCATGCATAGCAATCATCAATTTACCAGAATCATTGCAATGAACTACATTTGAATATGTAGCAGGTTCATCACTCGAATCAATATTTTTAGCCACATTCAATGCATATGCTACAAATTTAGCTTTAGCATACTTTTCTGGGGGTTAAATCACCCTCTTAAGTATATCCCTAGCAATAGAATATTTGGTACCATTAGTAGTGGTGAAGCGGTACTCTCTTTCTTTTCTGTACTAGGCTAAGTTGTAGATTTTAGTTTAGATCTTGAAATGGTTTCTAACTCCACCTGAGAACTCGCCATACTCTTTTTGAGGTAAATTTGAACCATAGCAAGTTCATCAAACACTACATCTGTATTGATCACCACCATACAAGTTTCAGATACTAAAGCTTATATCCCTTCACATCAAATTTATAACCAAAAAAGATACATCTTCTAGACCTAGGTTTCAAATTTCCATTTTCCACATGAGTATAAGCAGGAAACACAAATATTATCAAATTGGGGTAATTGAAGGTTACCAGATCATACCTCTTCGTGAGTCCTTTTTTCCTAATAGAAATTGAGGGTGAACGGTTAATAATGAAACAACTTATAAAAGCAGCTTCAACCCAAAATACCTTTGGTAACTTAGAATTAAAAACCATACACTATACATTTTTCATCAATGTCCTATTAATCCATTCTGTTAGGAAGTATGGTGCAATGTCAAGTGTTTGAGAATCCCTTCTGGTTTATAGAAATCGTTGAATTCACTTGAATAAAACTCCAAACCATTATCAGTGCGGAGACATCTCACGTGCTTTCCAATCTACTTCTCAATCAATATCTACCATTCCTTGAATGATGGAAACACATACTTTTTTCTTTCAAGAAAAAAATCCATAATTGTTTGGAGAAGTCATCAATTATTGTAATAAATAATGAGCATCTCATCTTTGAAGGTCCCCTAGCCAATCCCCAAAGATTTGAATGGATTTAATCAAGTCTTCCCATCGATCCGTGACTCATTTCATGAATATAAACATTTTCTGCTTTCCAAAAATACAATGCTTACATAATTTCAATTTAACGATACTCTACCCATCAAGAAGTCCTCTTCTACTCAATTTAGCCATCCATATTCACTCATATGCCCCAGATGCATATTCTATAATTTGGTAACTTCTTCAACTCCCAAAGAAGAAGTGGTGACAACTACATCCTCAATAACTGTGGATATCTTCAATACATATAATCGACGAATGCTTCACATCTGTAAGGATCCTGATAGCCCCATCAAACATTTTAATCCTAACTAATCCATTTCCAATTATTTTGTAAGATGTGTTACTTTTCATCATCACAGCACCTCTCGAAGCGACCTCATATATAGTAAACCAGACCTTATTGGGACATACATGGAATATGCAAGATAAATTAAAAACCCAATCCACACAAGGATAGGAACCATCGTCAGAAATCACTAGTAGTTCTCTTTCTCTTTGGCTATCTCCAGTAACACTGGCTTCTCCAGTATCTTTAGGTTGTTTTCTTTTTTCTTTATTAGCAATCAATTAACCCTAATGTCCCTTATTTTTGCAAAAGTGACATGTATTCTCTCTATGTCAAGACTTCGATTTGTCACTCATATTACCACCAATATTCATGTCTTGGTTCTTTCTACGAATAATCAAACCCTCTGCTTGGCCTCAATTTCTCCCACAAAATTTTTCATCTTCTCATTTGATGCAACAATATTAATGTAAGATCCTTTTCATCATATTTAACTTCCATAGTCTCAAGATCAACTACAATTTCCTTAAAAATCACCAATTGATCCTCAATAGATGTACCTTTAGACATACGATGAGAATACAAGCTCTGCTTCGAGTATAACTTATTGGTTAAATTCTTTGTCATATAAAGCTACTCCAGTTTCAACCACAATGTAATGGTTCCATAAGAACATCCTGAAAAATATTATTTGATCGATGGAGATGAATTTGTGATAGGGCTTTCCGATCCTTACATTGGTTTTCTTATTACGTCGAAGTAGAAAGCATTTTATTATATCCTAACAGGGCATCATCCAATCCATCTGCACAAGCAATGCTTGCATCTTTACCTACCATAGTGAAAACTTAGTGTTGCGATACAAAAGTAGAATATCATATATCATCATTAACATACAAAAAAACAACCTCGCTCTGATACACGTTTTTTGTGAATGAAGCAAGATACTTGTAAGATGAAATAAACCAATCAGAAACAAGAATACCAAGATTTTACGTGAAAAAACAAAAGATGGAAAAAAAACCACGGGTAGAAGAAGAAAATTCACTAAATTAAGAAATTGAAATTTCTTTACAAAATTTGATGCACTCAATCTAAATCTAACAATTCTTCTCATGTTTATATTGCTCTCTCAATGTTTTCCATGTTATGAAGAGCATACAAGCTGTGGGATATATATATATAATCTTAATTGTAGTGCTCTGGATGGATTACAATTCAACAAGTAGATACAGAATTGCAATAGGACTTTGTCCAGACAGCACTGCTGCTCAAGCGGCAGTCTCGTGTGAGTGAACGATGTGGGCTATGCTTGAGTGCTTCCTCTAGGCACTTGGGGCGCTAAGTTTCAGATCAAATTTGTTGTTTTTCTCTGTCATCGACGGCTAGGCACTGCGATCCTAACGCTCGTGCGCTCTATCTCTGTCTAAAACTCTAAAATAGAGTTTTCAACTTATCTAAAGTCCTTCCAATTAAACACCAAATCCTATTCAACCAAACATCAATTTCCAATAGAATTTTGAATCACAACACATCAATAATTCCTAAAAAGTCTCATGATTCAAATATCAAACAATTAGCGAACAATCATAGTGGTAACTTTGGCTAGCTAACAAGAGATATCACGATAAGTTAATAAAGTTTTTGAGACATCTAACCTCAAGGGAGGAATTATTGCAATTTTTTTTTTGTTAACATATGACATATCTTATATAAATTTTAAAAAACTTACAATATTTGTCCTCAATCTTTGAAAAATATAACAAATCTACCCCAACTTTTTTAGCATAATTCATCACCAACATTTTAATTGTGTAACAAATCTCATCGTTCCCTTCATTTTGGCCATTAAATAATGAATTTGCCCTTCAAATAAATAAATATAACATAAATAAGAAAAAAAAATTACAAATGGAGTTTGATAACTTTCCAAAAGTACAAATAAATCACACTTAAAATGGTTAAACATATTCATTAAAGCATAAATAAATGATTTATTAAAAAAAACATTTCATCTTTCCCAACCAAGTTCACCCACCTATCCTATCCCCATCCAACCTCCCCACGCCATCCCACCTCACCCCACCTATTGTAATTTACCCTCACATGGGCCAAACACCGGCTTAAAAAATACAATTACATCAACAACAATATCACCACCCCATCATATTAGAAAAATTAATTTAAAAAATAACAAAAAGTCCGCATAAAAAATTAGCAACCTAAATCGCAAAACCACCAATTGGAGTGAAAACCTCACTAGCTCTCCACAATCCATTGAAAGAACCAAATCGACAGTCTATATTGCAGAACTACAACTGGTAGTTGACACTTCACCGACCCTCCATTTTCTATTGCAATAACCTAATTCCAACCAATCCCAATGCTCAAATTGTGATTTATATCTTATTCATTAGTTTTTTTTATTATTTTTATTTTTCTTTGAAATAAGTTTTTGAGGAAATTACACAAAATGTCATTTTTTGGCTTTAAATTTTCAAAAATGTCACTTTTTTAAAGGTTTTGCAAGATTGTCATTTTTGGACAATTTTACCCCTTTGGAGAATTTAAATACCCAATCCACTACTGAGTTGACAACTTTAAAAATCTGGCACTAGTACCTTTTTGAGTTGATAGAATTTTTAGGGGCTATTTCTTTTTCTTTTCCCACTTCAGCCCGAGTCTTCAGTTTACGTTCCCGAGTTTCCTCTACGTCTTAGCCTGCAAGTCAGATGGAACCACTTCAGCCCAAGAGTCTTCACTTTTGACTCCTAATTTTCCTCCACGCCTTCAGCCATGCACGCTCGACGGAAGTCCAAAGACCAGACAGCAGACACCTTCAGCCCATAACTAGAAGTTGTAACCATGCGCCTGTCCGACCGTGACTCTTCCCGTCCGCCGTGGGCCCATGAGGGAGAAATAATTGAACAAACAAGTCAGTTTTTTCCTATTTTAGTTCTCCTTTCAATGTGCTTACTTTATGTTGGTGTTTAATTGAAATATGAGATTCACAATTTTTTATTTTTTTTTTGTGGAAATATCTTAAGTGAGGGAGCTGTTGAAATTAGGGGAAGCATAATATTGGGGATTTCTTAAAAAATAAGGTGCTATGGCCTTTTGAAAGATTGGGGAGATATGTTAGTCATTCAAATATTATGAGTTATTTTGGCGAGAGATGCATCTTGAAAGCTCAAGAGTGCATTTGTACAGCCTTTTATTCTAGTATATACTTTACTGTTACGATTACTTTTTTAATTCATTCCATAATTTACAATTCAATTGTCTTCCAAATATTACAAATTATATAAAATGTTACCGAGATTCTATCATTTTTCTTATATATATTATTAGATTCTTTGCATCATTTGTTAAAGACCACATTAGCTGTTGCTTAATTTTTCTAGAAACTTTTTGTGACAAATGTACATTGGTTCATCATGGTGGTTCATTTTTATTGTTTAACGAAGAGTAGTCTTCCTTTGCGTGACTCACTATTTACAATGCATCTACATCTCTTTGATATATTGAAGTCAACATATTATGATAAATGACTCACAAACTTCACAAAACACTATTTATGTGTCTACGTTACTTGTGTTTTAGCTGATCTTTATTTTGGTAGGATGCACAGACAGTATTAATATAATATTAGTATAGTGAATATTCATATATTACCTTGCTTATGTGTAACAGCTCATCGAAAGTTCGAGTAAGTGGGAGTCATCGGCAATTAAGATATTCAAGGTTGCTGCTGTTCTATTTGGTCAGTTTCTCTAATTTGGCTCATATTCCTTTCGTTAGGCAGGATATGTATTATTAATTGTTGTTAAACCATTTTGAAAGGGGACCATCTATTTTGCAGGAGTAGTAGTACAGATATTCGCAATTGTTGTGACCTCCTCTCTTATGAGCAATATGGCTCCTCCCAAGAGGGCTTCCTAATATTTTTTGTTGTTATACATTAATAAGACAACTGTTTTTATCCTCGTTCTTTCAGATATTTGCTGCCTTAACATTTGAACAATTCACTAACAGAAATTGTAGTTTCTTCAATTGCCCTGGTAATCAAGAATTTATGTTTTGGATAATTCATGTCACTTTATTGATTGAAATCTTACTTTTATGATTTTTTATTTTTTTTTTGTTGAAATATCTTATCGTCTTGTCCCCTACAGTTTCCAATGTGAAATTTTGTCTATTCTAGGAGGAATATGATTAAAAATCTAAAAATAGAATTTGATTTACACTAGGTTTGTTAGTTTTATAACCAGGATTGACATTTGGAGTAGCTGGAACATTAGAATTTCCTTGGATTTAAGTTCTTTACCCTATAAAAGGTATTCTAGGGGTATTGATGGATAAAAATCATTACTGTTCTCAACTACAAGTATATTGGAATTTTCTTATTCTTTCTCTTTTTCTCTCTCTTCTTCTATTTCTCTCCTCTTTTCTGCACTATTACTGCTATTGCCATCCGATTTTACTCCTCCTACATTGACCATTTCTGGTCCATATAGCCTTGTAAGTACCAGTTTCAGTGGGTAGAGTTTTTTAAGGGGTAAAACTATTTGATGTCTCGACCAAACAGTTGTAAATGGTAAAAAAATTAATGAATTATTTTCATGTAAAATATATTCTTGGAAAAATTTTGAAAAACATGTTTTCATTGAAATTTGAGCCTTTTCATGGAGTATATTCTCGAATGAACATTAATAAGCGAGGCATGTTTGGTGTAGTATTGGTCCAATCCGTGCTTGGATTATTTCCCCCCTCGATTTTTCATTTATTTTGGTGTTTAATTGAGAAGACTATCAACATTGAGGTAAAGCTAGGGATGGCAAAAAAGCTGGCCGGCTCGGGCTCGGCTCGGAAAAAGCTCGAGTCGGGCCCGGCTTGGGCTCGGTTACAACGAGCCGAGGCTCGGGCCGAGCCTCATTTTTTTGTCGGGTTTGGCTCGGCTCGACTCAGGTCCAAAAAAGTTCGGCACAAAAAGCTCAAGTCAAACTCGAACTTTTTTTNCTAGGGATGGCAAAAAAGTTCGTCTGTTCGGACGGCTCGGAAAAAGCTCCAGCCGGGCCCGGCTCGGGCTCGGTTACAACGAGCCGAGGCTCGGGCCGAGCCTCATTTTTTTGTCAAGCTAGATTTGGCTCGGCTCGGGTCCAAAAAATCTCAAGTCAAACTCTTGCTTTTTTTATTTAATTTATAACATGTAAAAACTGTACAAATTTTAAATTTTTTAAGTAAAAAATGTAGATTTGACATAAAAATAAAATAAAATCCGAGCCGGCTCGGTTCGGGCTCGGCTTGGGCTCGGCTCGGCCCGCTAAGGTTCGGGCATAAAGCTCGGACCAAGCCTCATTTTTTTTTGCCAGGCTCGACTCGGGCCAAAAAAAGCTTGGGCTCGGCTCGTTGCCACCACTAGGTAAAGCGCCTGAAATTGTTCCATCTAATGTGATGGGAATAATTTCAAGGGAATCAATTCAATTTCGGTTAACTAAAATTAGTTTCAATGTGCAGCTGAAAGTTCTTTTATTCCTGAGTTCTACAAGAATCTGAGACATGAATATGGTTGATATTCATCTGTCAAGGTCCTACCGTATTTTTCATGCACCCTTGGTCACCATTACTAACAATTCTTCAAGGAGATATTTCTCTTGGACCTCTGAAATATGATTCAAGATAGGAAAGAGGATAAAGATCCTCAGAACTCGTAATGATTTGGAGTTTTCTAATTCTAAATTTGATCAATTTTGTACACAAAATGATATTCTAAGACACGAGATTAGAATTGGGTGGCTAAAGAATGAATAGAACCCTTCTGGACAAAGTTAGATGTATGATAGTTAGTTCTGTCTTCCAAAGACTTTGTAGGGAGAAGATGTTATCAAAGCTTCTTATATTATGCCTTGTTTGGTAAAAAATAAAATTCATATTTTAATTTAAGTCAAATTTAACAATTAATTTTAATCACATTTTATGGGATTCACAATTTTTTGACCTCATATTTTATCAACTTTTATCAAAATTAATCAAAATTTATTAAAAATCTGATTTTAATTTGACCGTGGCCAAGAAACATTGGCCTCAATGAAATCATAGGGAATTAGGAGAGAGTAGAACTCAGTCTTAGGTAGAAGAGGAGATGCAGGTAGACCAATACGATTTGGGAGATTTAACAATTAACTAGTGATATTAGAGAGCCATTTAGATATAGAAATTATCTCTCTCTTGCTGTTCCATTCTATCAAGATCTAGTCTTCAAACTGTTAGCAGTCGGTTATCAAAGAGATGGCAAGCTGCCATGTTACAAGAAATGGATTAACTGATTAAGCCTTTGTTTGGTATACCGTGTGTGTGTGTATATATATATATATATATATATATATATATATATCAATTACACATTCTCCATTAATATACTATTTCAGAATACTTTCTTCCAAAATAATGTGGCTCAAACACACCCTAAATATAAGAATTGGTTATTACTTCCAAGACCAAAAGGTAAGTCTTTAGTTGTCCTCTTGCTTCTATAAAATAAACAAATGGATGTAAAAATTGCATTCTTTAACAAGAATTTGCAA
>CAIGRO010092542.1:0-13858 GCA_903798355.1 Fraxinus baroniana | reverse complement strand
ATGTACAAAATATAATGAACCGGGCTATAGAAACAGGGTCATTGACCTATTGCAAACAGGGGGTGCCACCTGTTTGCAATGGGTCATTGACCCTGTTTCTTGAGCTTTTTCCAAAATAATACAGAATTTCCTATAGCCTGTTGACGTGGCAAAAAAAATCTCTAACTCCTTTGACTGAAAATCTTGTGAGATTATACTGTACAACCATTAGCTTTCCACTTTTAAACACCAAAACCGGCTGAGAGGAAAAGTTCCCTTTTCTCCTGCGACTCTCTCTCTCTCTCCACTCACGATCTACTGTGCCTTGAAGATAACTCTTCGACGATGATCTGCTTCGTCTGAAGATAAATCTCCGACGACCTTGCCCCAGTTCGAAGACCTTTCGTTGGCGACGCGAACAAGTAAGTTTTTGTCATTTTTGTGGCTTGAATGTGTAGAGTATATATTTGCTTATAAATCTGAAATGTGGACGTTATCGAGGTTGAGGTTACTGGATGGAGAGTGAACTAGGATTTGTGAGAGGTTGGTCGATCGAGAATGAAGAGCTGTAGGGGTTACTAATATGCCCGAATTGTTGATGTTTGGGGCATTTTTTTTATAGTTACCAGTTTACTAATGTTAATGGGGGTATTGGAGTTGTGACTATGCTTAGTACGACTATTTAGGGTAGGGAAACTGGCCAAACAACTTGATCACTCTCGTGATGATAAGCCGACACTCAAGCTGGATTTCAAGAATCATATTGATTTTGCAGGGCCATTTATGTTGTATTTTAGTTATGGATTGCTCGATGCCATGTTCCCTCGTACCAGATGACCCAATAAGGATCCTTGGCCGATGATTCTGAGATCCTTAGTAGGTATGAAATCGACACGTAAATTGTAAACTATAGCACTTAGGCAATTTCATACTGGTCTAATTATTGTTTAATACACATGTTCTAGGTATACTGGATTCTACAAGGGTGTACAGAGTGCGGGGGCAACGGTTGCTTGGCAAATTGACGTACACAATGTGCCATTCCTAAACGAATTGATAGTGAATTGGGCACTCACCACAATAAGTTATCCTTTGTTAGCTGTGCTGGTCATTCGAGTTGTCAAAGATGATGAAGAAGTTGAAGGAAAACCCAAGGAAGCTGATGCACTCCCTGGAATCCATTGATGACAAGACGGAGCACTAATCAAGTTAACTCAAGACTTAAAAAAATGTGATAGTTTCCATTTTCCAATGTGTATGTTTCCCTATTTGTAAATGTAGTGTCTGGTGAATGGCATTCATACATATCACAAAGAATTCACTGAGTGAAATTTATGGTTTTTTTTCCCAAACTTTGTGTTCAAGCTTTCGTTGAAAGAAGTATCTTTTTATTTTGTAATGTTTCTTGAAGTTAATTAATGTAAATTGGTATTAACTTTTTTAGGGGCATGTATTTAATTAATTGTAACATGAAACTACTACAAAGTAGAACAAAAGGAAAAAACCAGCTCAAGAAGCCTAAGTGCAAAATTATAGAAATAAAAAAATGGAAGTTGAAAATTAGGTTCAAAAAAATCTTACCCATGCCGTCGTCGGCGTTGAGGTTGCCGGCCTGGGAGTTATCGGCTTCGATTTACTCGACGGCTTCAACATAAAATTGCTCACTTCCGACCACGAAAGATGGAGATAACATCATTTGGTTCAGCTCAACCTCCTGTCAACGCCGACGTCGAAGCGTCGGCATCTTCGAACAGATTTTGCCATGAATCCATTTCAGTTTTCGGCGGCCATTTCCAGGGTTCCCTTCTGTCCACGTGAAATGGGGGAAATGGGGTAAGAAAGGTGCATTTTATCTTGTCTTTTGTCTTTTTTGTTTTCCACTTTTCTTACTAGACTTTTTTTGCAGCAGCGAGATATTGACTTTTTCAAACATTTTTTGCCACGTCATCAAGCTGTAGGAAATTCTTTAGAATATTTTGTACATCTAGACTTTTCCTTAAATTTAATATTCAAATTGCTCTCAACTTTACGTCTTTACATCATACACTCACTCTGGCTTATTTGTACAAAGCCAAACTCAGGATTTTGCCGTGAGAATAGAACATTGGGAAAAAATCATAAATAGGAGGTTTGGTTTCACCCATTCTAAATTTTAAGAGATTGGGATTTAAAATCTCAAATCTCAATTTTTTTTTATAAATTAATTAATTAAACATATATTGTATTATTAAGAGTCTGTTTGGGAGAGATTAAAATCAGATTAAAATTGAAAAAATTAGTCGTTATTGTTGACTTTTATTAGACGAGTGGGACCCAATAACGGCTATATTTTCAATTTTAATTGATACCAAACAAGCTCTAAATATATTAAAGTTACAATTCCATATAATTTTGTCACATATTATTAATTGATCATAAATCACAAATTTTATATATCATAGATTATTTTACGACCACAATTAAAAAATTTTATAGGTCACAATTTGTTAATCGATCACAAATAAAAAATTTATACGTCACAATTTATTCATCGATCACAAATCCATCAATTTAATTAGTCACATTATATTTTGGTCCATCAATTTAATTAGTCACATTATATTTCGGGTCATAATTCAGAAATTTTATAAGTCACAATTTGTTTATTGCTTAGAAATAAAAAAATGTATACGTTACAATTTATTTATCAATCACAAATTGTTAAATTATCGATCACAAATTAAAGTTTTTTTAGGTCACATTATTTCTTAGTCATAATTTATCTTTTTCATTGGTCACGTATTATTTATTGGTTATAGATTAGCCAATTTAATAGTCACAATTAACCAAATAATTTGTGACTACAACCAACACTTGTGACCACCATCGCACCACTCCCTCCAGCAGCACCTCCGTCACATTCGCCGACAGAACCACCACCTTATCCCAACAGCAACACAACCACCTCAAACTAATCAACACATCACAGAAAAAACCACCACAAAGTCACGCCATTCCACCACCACCGCGACAAATCCATCATCATAGCCACCAGCTCGTACCACCCCACAACCTTACCAACACCGCCCACATCACAGCTATCAAGACGACCAACGGTTCCTCAAATTAATTGTCGTCAATGCCACTGTGACCACCATCTACACTACCACCGTCGACCACAATGTGCTACATCCAAAATCACCACCACCACCACCATGGGCGGACCCGGGGGGTCCTGGGGGGGCACGTGCCCCCCCAACTTTTCAATTTTTTTTCCTTTTTTTTTTTCGGTAAAATATAAATTCGTGTTTGATATTGATTGAAATCTAAATTTTAATCTAAATAAAAGTTAACAATTAATTTTAGTAACATATTTCGTGGAATCTATAATTGTTTTAACTTTTATCAAAATTTACTGAAAGTTTGATTTTGAGAACTACACTATGGGCATATCGAATAGTCCAAATAGATATAAAAAATAGTTAAAAATACGTTAAACGTGAATTTTAAAGAAAAACGTCGAACTCGTATTTTTTTTAAAAAAAAAATCAATTATTTCATTAACATTTATTATTTTTGTGATACATATTTCTTAATGTAATTTTCATCATTTTATTAGGAAATTTTATACGAAATATGACANGTGAATTTTAAAGAAAAAAGTCGAACTCGTATTTTTTTTAAAAAAAAAATCAATTATTTCATTAACATTTACTATTTTTGCGATACAAATTTCTCAATGTAATTTTCATCATTTTATTAGGAAACTTCATATGGAATATGATATAAAAAAATTTCAAAATTTTACATCTGAAAAGTCACATCCCATGAAAATTTTTGAATGTAAAATTACATGGGGTATGATTTTTTTGGACGTAAATTTTCAAGTGTAAAATTTCTCCTAATTTCTTTGTAAATTCGATTGTGTCCCTAACTTTTATATCTAAAATTTGAAATTGAAACGTGTAATTTCCACTAGAACATTTCTTGATATAAGCACCCTCATAGAACCCTTTGGTGCGTCAGGCCGAGGCCGGAGACCATGAAAAGTAAAGTATGGATCCATAAATCTAAATGTCATTTGTCCAGTATGTAAGAGCCTAAGAGGAGTCACAGTACCAGAACGCGTATTCAAGCTATTGGATATTCTAAGATTCTTTTTCCTTTTCCTTTTTTTCCACGAGATTTATCGATAATTGAGCTGGCCACAATCCTCGGGATACTTCCCTGTTTGTACACATTAAATTTTTCATTCTCATTCTTCTACTCATTTTTGACCACACATTTTTCAATAAAATAATATTTTCCATCACATCAATCATTTTTTCTTATTTTTCAACCACACATTCTCCATCAATCTACAATTCCAGAATACATTCTTTCAAAATAATGTGACTCAAACACACCGTAAAAGTTTAAAATACTTCACATTTTAATTTGGAAAGAGGATGCAATGCAAGCACACATCCCCAGCAGCAACCAAAGACATACCCAACATTGTAGTTCAACGAAGTTGATCAGCGATCGTAAAGATAAAATCGTTTATTAATATTTAAAACTTAATATATATTATTATGTTAATAATAATATCAAACTCAACAAATACTCTAATGATAAAAATTTCAATAATCTTTAAAGATGGTCACATATTCAACTCTTCCTCCCAATTGTCATTAATTTTAGTAAAAAATTGTAAAATGGAAAAAATTGAAAAACTAAAAATTATCATTAATCTTTTAAGGATAATCACAAGTTTAACTCTCCCTCCCAATTGTCACCAATTTTAGTAAAAATTGTAAAATGATAAAAAATTGAAGAACTAAAAAAATGTAAATTGCATGCTAGGAAATCAAACCAAAGACTCTCGTAGGAATTGCAAACTCTAACCAACTCAACTGAAAGAAGCGTTTGAAAATAAAAGAAAATAACAATTACATAAACTAAACAAATTTATCTATTGCCCAAAAAAAAAAAAAAATCCCTAGGGCTTGCCCGGTGCTGGTCAGCCCTTTAGCAGGCTTGCTGTATGCATATCAGTTTTTAATCTAGAAAATATACCCCCATTATACCATACCTTTAAAAAAAATGTCTCTAAACGCTAAACTTGAGAACGGCTTACGCAACTCTGTCATCAACCGTCAAAAAATTAAAAACGATGCTCCTTTTACCGTTAGTATTCACGGCGTCACCAAAATTCAGTGACTAGTCATATTATAGAAAATACTTCTTGTTACTCATATAAATATTCTCGTACAATAAATACATGATAAATCGACAAGTTCCAACGAACTTCTAAATATAGCCAAGTGAAACTACACAGTAAGTGAATCTAGATCCGTCCCACATCATTCTGCCAATATGAAAATTTGGCCGAACCATTATTGGTCAACCTCTATTGCCCAAACCTTTATGAAGAGTTGAGCCCCAATGGATGACATGAAATATGTAGATGCGTATTGAAGATGATCTTGTACTAGATCTTATATCAAATGGGTGATGTGACAACTCATTATATATGTAGCTCCACTCAATGGAACAAATCAAATCTAGTCTTACATATCATGCATAGGACTGCCAAACCGTCGCAACATTAAATACGAAATGACCTATGAATGATTGATTGAGGACTACGATAAGAGGTCTCGACCATGCGGATCAGGCCACGTGTTTCTTCATCTAACGGCTCTCCACTATTGTATTTTACTATAAAAACTTACACTTAACACCATTTGAAAGTAATGCAAGTTTATTCATTCAAAAGGAATATTGAGCACTCTCTACTTAAAAACTTACTCCACAAAGCCGACCCCCCTTTTATCATAACAATAATCACGTTGCAAATGAAAAAACATTTGGAATCTTCTCTTCTTTTAGACCATTTTTTGGGGTCAACACTTCTAATACTTTTAAGACATTAACCATCAGTTGAAATGAGATTACCAGTTACCAAAGGATCCAACAAAATATCCAACTCTTCTCAACACTCGACGTCGCCAACGCCCATATCTAAAAACAGTACATCACAAGACTAGATAAAATTACCACACCGACCACTACAAAGGCAAGCCCAACATGTAACCAGCTATTAGTGCCCATCCACATTAACTTGAGTAGTCATCAGGGCTCCCGCTGCGGTCCCGACTCCAGCTCCTGCTCATGACAGGGCTTCGACTTCGGCTCCTTGAGCCATAAGGAGACTTGGAGTAAGACCTCTTTCTATACCTCACGTCTCGAGGGGAAATGGACCTGTACGGATGAAGCAATTTTAATTTTCTTGATATATAACCAATTCTAAGATAATACCAAACGAGTTAATAATTATAAACCTTGAGTAGCGTCTTCGAGAAGACGGAGAATAGTAATCATGCCCTCGAGAGTAAGTTCGAGCATAACTTGGTGAGCGGGAATATGGATGTGCATAGCGAGGCGATCGAGAATAACCAAGTGGGGACCTCCGACTGAAATCAGTAGGATATTCGATTAGAAATGAAAACTTTAGGTGCTCTTGCATTTTATTTTTAAGTAATTATAAGTCCGCCAAAGCAAGTAAACATTAACAAAAATAAACTTAAGCACTTTTACCTTGTTCTTTCTCTAGCCCTCATCTCAGAGGGCTTCTTCCTGTTTTCCTCTGCAAATAAGACAGTCAACTCTCGCCCATGAAGAATTTGCCCATCCACCTGATATTTGGCTTCTTCAGCATCAGCAGGATCTACAAACTGCACAAAACCAAAGCCACGTGGCTCTCTGCATGATTTAACATGACCCGTGAGAAAAAAATAGCTCACATCCTAAAGACATCATTCTTTAGATATGTCGTTGGTATATCTCCAATGCTCATATGAAGCTAAGTAAACCTTAATCAAAAAGAAACATAGCTCATACCCATGAGAATTCAAAAAAATCAATTACATGGCCGCTAACCTCGCGAAACCATTAAGACTTGATATTCTTCATGACTTACTAACCCAACTCGCTTCAATCTTCATGTTCATTAGATCATCTTGACTTCTTATTACTTCATTGGTATCTTCAGCACTTACAATGAAAAACCGAATTTCGAATTAAAGATGATGAAAAGAAGAGGTGCAGACCAGGTAGCATAGCTAAGGGAATAACCACATGACAGTTGCCTGAACTAGAAAATTCAATCCCCATTTCAAGTAACTGGGACATTGCAGAAGAAGCTTATATAAAAGAGGTTACTCACCCAGTGTAATAGTCGCGCGGGAGATAAACGTCCTTAAGAGGCCCAAATTCCCCAAATCGAGTGCGAAGATCCTCAGGCCTGCAAGTATTACAACTTTATATAGTTTAGATGCATGGAAGTAGCTCCAGGACACAAGAAGAAAAGAATTGCAGACAGTCAAGTCCCAGCAGTTCTCTTTTTTGGCTTTTTCGTCCAGTAGGTAGGAGTGCATGCACGAGAGAGATGAGAGGTTTTACAACATTTCCATAGTCAAATCAGGTAAGCCCAATTCAGGGTGAAGAAGGTTACCCAAAAATTCATTATAGGCCAAAAAGGTACTTAGAAGTCTCCCTTTAGGACAGGAAGACAGTTCCACAATCAAACTTCAAGCCTGAAAACAAGTATTGCAATAGTGCATCATACCTATAATCCAAATCCAAATTGACATTAAGCCCATTTGGTAGAGATTTAATGAGAATACATTCTAGGAAAAGCTTCTTTTTTTTTTTTTTTTTCTTTTCTTTTTGGTAATGAGTTAAGGAAAAACTTAACAGGTTCCGGTGTAAATTATTTTATTAGAAGAATGTGTAATTGAAAATAAGCTTGAAGAATTTTAGAACATGGTGGTCAAATAGGGCTTAGTAAATGCATTGGTATTAGAAGAAGAATTACGCAATTTGACATTCTTTAATCCTTTTGATATCTTTCTCAAAAACAAAAACACAAGTTTCAAATTTATGCACTAAAAAACTCAAATCCGAGGGGAGAAATATCTAGATTCTGGCATCAAAGGTCAGCCAAAAAATTGAAAATTTCCCATACATGCATTATTCCCGTAACTTTGGCACATCCATCAAATACAACAAGCAGAAAGCACATAAAACCAAATGATTTGAGCTTGACATTATAAATCCTCATATTAAATTTTTCCATAGGCATGCCCATATTTCCTGCACATAAGTATCTTTTTCATAGTTGTACAAAATTCTTTTAGGTATGGAGGTCTTCATGTGCACATGCACTCATGGGAACATTATTTAAATTGCAGCAGTTGATACATATAAAACCACGGAGATAAATTAAAATCCATGAACATGGAATTGGATGCACATACAATTAAAAAAAGTGTACTGAATGACAACACAACTTCGTATTTTTAACCAGCATGGCTTGTAACATACTCATTAACAAATTAGCTTCAAATACTAAAAAAATGATCCATATACCTAAAATAGCAATAATCAAATGCCCCGGAGAGAAGGAAGAGATCTTCGAAAAGTGGGTTTTTGTGATCCATTGAAGAATCAAACTTATTTAAATGTGCTCGTTATTCTACAAGGGTTCTCAACCTACAGAACTGTTCAGGATATTTTAAAGAACGCAGAAGTTGTTAAGGAACTTCGACCTAATCAAGCAAAATTCAATTAAAGAGATACCCCACAAAACAGGAAATAATGTTTTCCACAGAAAGAAGGATACCTACTATAACTTTACAACGCAAAAGTCAAATAAAAAAATTGGGGAGGAGTTATTTGATGCTTTTAAACTAATTTCAACGACAGGAAGTGGCTGGTAGCAAGTTGAACAACTCAATAAATAAATATATAAACAAACTAAAAAATTGAAATTTAATTTTGATTTAAAATTTTTAAAACAGACCTACAATCATGGCGAAGGTTACGGACCAAAAGGCTAGTAGGGAGATCTCTTGCACGACTCCTGTAGCGGTCCCTTGGGCTTGGGCTTCGACGCCTCCTGCTGTAACCCCTTGGAGGGGAGGGACTATAACTGTAACCTCTACCCATTTTCAATCTACTTCCTATATCAAACATACATATATTCCAACCAAATATCATCTTCTTTTACTGTAAAATAACATGAATTAAATATAATTTTATAATCGCAAATTTATAAAAGCAGATCTAAAAATAAGCTTTTAATATGTATCATCTCCTATTATTCCAGTCTTTTAACAACCTAGAAAACGTGCACATCAAATTTTCATGAACTCAAAAAAGTACCGTAATACAGTGAAACAAAAGTTGTTGTTAAGCAATTAAAATTTACAACACCTGAAACTGTTTACCATGAAATTACACATCACAATATTTTTAACTTACCTGTATTTGCATTCATCACATCAAATCATAAGCACAAGTGTTTCCAAATCCAAAAGTAAAATAAAAAAACATAAGCAGGACGATCATTTTCTCGCAATAAGATACGAAAACATTAGTAAAGCCAAATATAATGTATACCTCATTTACCTTAGAGCTGGAATTTTTGATTTGATCAGTCAAAGAGAACCGGATGGTTTTTGCGTTCTTCCTCCATTGAATCTCGTCCTTATTTTTTATAGCATGAAATTTCTGGGATTCTCCAGAAGCTTCTGTTTGGGCTTTCAAGCCCATAAACTCTATTCCCTGGATCAAATAAGGTCGGAATTGGCCTTTTTAAAATAAACCCAAATTCGTTGGGCTTAGTCGCAAGTAGCTACCAATTTAAAATGGAAATTACAAAAAAACCAATGGTTTAAACTTCTTAATTCAAAATTCAGGTACAAGTTGTATCTAATCAAAAATTAGGTATGAACTAAATATTTAAATAATATTATAATTCTAATATTTCAAACTCTAATTCACTTTCAATCCATTTTCTTTCACCATCTCCTCTCTCTCTATAATCGTTGTCTACCGCCGCCGCCCGTCGCCTCTTCCTCCCTTCTCCTCTCTCTCCCTCCCTCCCTCCCTCTCTCCTCTCCCAGCAGCGAAATCGCTGCTGGGATCCCAATAGAGAGATCGCTGCTGCGATCTCGCTGTTGGTTTTTGGCAGCAGCAATCTCGCTGCTGGGACATTTTAGCGTTCTCGCTGCTGGTATAGGTGTAGATGTTGATTTGCGGTAAATTGACTTGATCACACGCTTTGGCAGACTTTAATATCTTGTAAATATTAAAGAGGACATTCAGTAAACGTGCAATTGGATGACTAGACTAATAATTTTGTATCAATTGAATTGAATTCCATCACTTACGTAAGTTGTTAAAAAATACTAATGTCTATTTTATGTGGCAAGTCCATTTGTTTGAGGGATCATGAAAAATATATTTTTCCCATAAACATGAAACTTTTAGTTCTAAGATTAAAGAAAACAAATTAATTACTGGTAACTCTTTATTAATTAATCCTAAGAACTTTTTTCAGTACATGTATGTAAGAGAAGAAGCTGAGTAAGATGGTCTTTTGCTTTCAGTATTTTGACATTGGCTATTTTTCATGTAAAAAGCAACTGATTAATATCTTGTTGAGACTGAATAATCGTGCTAGGCACTTGAACATGAGGCAAAACATGTGTATGTTTCTGCAGCGCTTAGCGCAATTTCTGGTCTTATTCTACTTAAAGCTATGGCTGCAGTATTGTTCGGCACTTGGAACAAATTCATGCATTCACCTCGAAAAGTTGTGTTTTAACGTCGACCTTTTTGTTATGCCCACCATTGTATCCTCTTATATTTATCTGGAGGAAGAAAATTAATGTAAGAACTAAATGAGATGCTCAAAAAGATGTGGACATCCGATCATGGCTAACATGGAGTGCCCCAAAAAGATCAAGTCTTTTGCTCATCGAGGAGGCAAATCAGATCTTGTGCATATGCACTGAAATTATGTTCATACCTCTGGGGATTAATGTTTGGTGAGATCACCAAATCAAAGACTATTAACCTTGAAATAATATGCAAGGGCGGGTACGAGTTAGTGCCAAACACGCTGGTCTGTTCCATAAACCATGAGATAGAACAATAATCTGGTTTCCATTCCCAGCGTCTACCACACCTTGCAAATGCATCCATGAAATTAAAGCCCATATATTAAGTAGAATGGCGTTGGTGTAGGTTAAGTGTGGATAAATGGGTTCATTTAAATACAGAATAAAGTAAATTCGGCTGAGTTAAAAATCTTCTACTCATTACTTTGTTGCAATTAGCATTCACTTAGTCATTCAGTAACAAGCTTTACGTAAATCTAATCTAGCCTAAAACACTTTTAAGACAAAATACTTTCAAAAACTCATCCGAACAGACTCAAAAAAATTTCCCTCCCACCCATGCGCCTATTTTCCTCTAAACTTGGGGTGGGAAAATGAATTCCACGTTTTGACCAATTTTTTTTTAAGCAATGGAAATAAATTTCATAACCAATTGTAGAAAAAAAAAAACACTTTAATGGACAATTTTCATATAAAACAAAGTCAAACGAATACTAAACTTTGATAAAAAAATATTTTTTTAGGAATTTTTTTTTTTTTTTTTTTTTGNTATGTGGACGGGAGATTTATTTTGTTTTTAATGATTCCTAGATTAAATTAATAGTATAGTGCAATGTCTGTTTTTCTTTTAATCCCAATTCATCAAAATCGTTAATTGTTGCAAATGGGAGAAGTGACCAACTGGAATACATTACTTAATGAGGAAATTACATAAAATCAGGCATTTAAGTTTACAAATTCAAAAATCAGAAACTTTATTTAATAAAAAATCAGGTATTACATAATAATTATATATTAAGAGCTAGTTTGGTGCACATTTTGGGAATAAGAATGTATTTTTACTGTTGATGTAATTGAGAATATGTGGTTGAAAAAGAAGGAAAAGTTATTGATATGATGTAAAATATTATTTTATTAAAGAATGTGTGGTTGAAAATGAGTAGAAGAATGAGAATGAAAAAATTAATGTGTACCAAACAGGGCATTAATTAACAATTCCCTGAAAAACAATTTCTAGACAATTATTTTCCTTATAAAATATTTTCTTTCCACTCATTTTCCACACTTACAATCAAACGGACCCTTAGTCTCAAAAACAAATTTCAACTTTTCAAAAGCCATGGCATTTCAAATAAAAGCAGTGACTTTCATGACAAAAAGAGGATTCGAGATCAAAGAAAAGTTGCATGAAATTAATACTCTACATACCATGGATTAAGATGAACTATTATTCCTAATTAAAAATTCACTGGATAGGATAAGTTCAATAAAATTAATGCTACCCAACCATGGAATGAGCAAGACAATGCCATCAAATACTTCAACTGCCATCCAATAGAAATGCAGTCACTAGTTTAATGCTGTTGATTTTCAGCTTTTTGAAGTTAACGAGACTATGGGAGTAATATTCAGTGTGACAGTTGTACGTTTAACTAGCAGCATTTATTAAGTTAGATAAGCGAAAATTAAATTTAGATTCGACTACCCCATTTAAAAGAGTCATCAACCTAGTTTATGTTTATATGTTAGTTCTCGAATCAAATTAATCTATAGATTTAAACCACATAGAACTTCATAAGGAACCCCGTTCAAGAAAATATATAATGCCATCATTTAAAATAGTTAGCTTGGCCGTTACTGCAGTATACAAGTTTAATAAAAGTGTGCAAAATGATCAAATGTTGCAGCAGCACAGTTTCACCTCGAATCTACTACTGTCCATCTAAGGTTCCGATGGCCTCCTGCAGAAGTCTCTGCGCTTCTTCTCTTCTCCTGAACCAACAAAAATGATTTTAGATTCACAGATTCAGATGAGAACAAGTACATTTAAAAGGGATATCTGCTCGTCGGTGAATACAGCTGCTAAACGAATTGTAGACTGTACAGAACAGGGTGCTTATACAAACTAATAATCCCCAATGAACACAGAAAATTATTCAGTATCTGTTCAAAAGAGAACAATCTCGAAATATTAAACTAATGTCATCTATATTAAGCCGATTTTCATAACAAGTTATAATAGCAACTTCATTTACCAAACCAGGATACACATTTACCGAAAAATCTTTTTACAGAAAAAATTAGTTTTATTTCGATAAGAGATTTACCCTGTCAAGAGTGGTACTCCTCCTCCAACCCCGGGGCCCAAATAAAATAGAGAAAATCAAACATCAATCATCTGCCCCATTCCAAGCATCTTCAAGACAGACAAGTCCCATATAATAGTATTATTCCCAAATCAAGAGAACCATTCTACTCAACTTTTCAATTATATCCAAGCATACAACCTAAGGGACCAGTTTCTCTGTGGATTTGTTGAGATTAATATTGCTTATTGATATAGTCGAGATTTTCAACTCCTAATTTTTACTTCTTCTCCTAGGGCGTGTTCGATCCTACTTAAAATTCAATTAAAATTGAAAATATAGTCGTTATTCCATCTCACTCGTCTAATAAAAGTCAACAATAACGGCTAGTTTTTCAATATTAATCCGATTTCAATCTCTACCGAACACGCCCCTAATCTCTAATCCTATATCTGTGTCAAGTTGTTGATCATGTGCATTTATACCAATCGGAGTGGGATTACTCCGAAATTAAAAAAAAATAAAAGAATTTACCCTGTCATATTCCATCCAACCATAAATAGGAATCAAAATCAAAATAAAGAATATGTTTAATTCGAATTGCAATCAAATATATTTTGCATTTTTACCACTATTGAAGAAATTTTTTTTTTTTACTTTTTTTCTTTATTAAGTAAATAATAATTTCGCAACCCGGAATAGAAAATTTATAAGAAATAAATCGATAGAAACGATAGAAAAGGAATTTCAGATATTTTAAAACTTACATCAGATGCTATAAAAATTTCCCAACTTCACATGGTCAAAAGCTTTAGAATAAAATCGCATTTTTTGGTAGAATTTTAAACAAAGGCTTCCCTA
>CAIGRO010092521.1:0-13121 GCA_903798355.1 Fraxinus baroniana | reverse complement strand
TCTCATCATTATTTTCGGTGATTTATTACATTTTTATACAATAAACAAATTATCTTAATCAAATTTACGAGAAACCTAAGTTTTTGAACCCCTAGAATCACCTTTCCATCTCCCTGTGGATACGACACCCCAAATCTACACTACAACACTGCGTAACTCTTTAGGCGTAATCAGCAATTTATCGATAACAACCTTATTTATAGTAGCTGTAGCGTTGTCGAATGTAAAAGAACAAATTTACTTTCGCATTTATATTATCTAATTATTAATATAATAGCATTAAATATAGTTTGAGTGTTGAGCGGGTACTTAATAATTTTAAAAGCAATAATTTTTTTATACATGACCCAAAGTGAGTCTATGTAGTAAACAGTTGCAGCAATATAACTTTTTTTATTAAACACTTCCCACATATCTGAAGTTAAAGATATCACACCTCCATATTTTTTCAAATCTGAAATCAATAGTCGCTTTGTATTAAGAAAATATGCAATTGTATCAGAACGAAGAGTAATTCGACTTACCTCGGTTGAAGATATCTTTTGTTGTAGAAAGTGGCGTAGTAGTAACAGCACCGCCTTCTGGAGTACCAAATTGTAGTTTCGTTTGACCAGCTCGAAAAAACTCATGTTTGGCCGCACATGATTTATAGTGACGGTTGAGGTGGGTGGTTCTAATGACTTTTTGCCATGCCAGTCGTTGTTGATAGTATTTAATCGCGACCTAAAAGAATATGTGATTGTGACTAAATTTAGAATCATGACTTAGAATTTGGTAAGTCGTGACCAACTAATTCAATAATTTGTTATCAATTAATTTGATAATTTGTGACTATAAAATAACTTGTAACTTATAAAATTTATGAATTGTTACCAATAAATAAATTGTGGCCTATAAAAATTTTGATTTGTGATCTATAAATTTTTTGATTTGTGATCGAAAAATAATTTGTGACAAAGAAATAAATTGTGATCAATTAATTCGATAATTTGTGACCAAATTGTATAGTATTGTGACTTTAATATTTCTAATTAATAATTATTTATTTAAGCAATAAAATATAATTATTACCTGATTTTTGAAGTTTTAAAACTTATTTCTTAATTTTGAAATTGTGTAATGTAAACACCTTAAATTGTAAGTAAATAACTAAAAAGTTGACCAGCAAAAGACAAACATTATTTTGGGTGAAAATTGAAACTGAGCCGTAGCCCAATTTTTTTGTACTTTGGTTCACCCTATGCCATAAACATGCAAAATAATACGTCAGTAACTTAATAGAAAATTTGAAGATTAAAAAATTGTAGATGACATCAAAAATTTCTCTATCAGCCATCAGAGACATAAGTATCACATTCATCAATGATTACAAACAACTTTATCATCAATAATTGCTTACAAATTCAGTAATAACCAATGACTTCAATGTCTAAATTCATTATAAATCATCAATATATATTAATTTCTATCATAGTTACCTACAATAATACTATCCTTAATCATCGAAAGACTTTATATTGATTATTTGCTCAACCCCCTTCTTATCTTATGACTTGCATGCATATTTTATTTACTTGGGGATTCTCAAGAAGTGTTCAAAATGTGGAAGCGGGAACTGGTTTGTCTGTGAATTGCAGAGCAGTGCACACTACAATTGGATGAGATCATATTGGAGAGCATTGTTTGAAAGATCTTGTTCACGAGAATTTAGTTAATGGTTGGAAAAATAGTCGTCGATCCTAGAATGGCCATAGCCTTGCTGGGTAGCTCCTGAAGCAAAAAAATTGAACGAGATTGATCAATCGAAACTTGTGCATAACAGACATCAACTTGTGCAAAATCAGAAAATTGAAACAGTTGAACGTGATTTTAGATTTTGTAGATTACAAATTCTTTTAGAATGTAGCAGAAAAAAGGAAAAAAAATATGCCTATATATCAGCCCGTAATGTTTTAGGAGAGCACTGACTAGAGAAGAAACCAAACCTCATTCCCTTTGCCATCATCTGTTATAAACAAACAGGAGATATTCACTACAAACATTATAAATGTTGCTATCTACTTGGTCGGCCACCAAATTGACACAGTTAGTCCTCGGACGATTTAGTAACCACTACTGTCTTCCTCGCTTCATGCAAGTCGGGCATTTGTATTGCTTTATGTTCTCAGCCTTAGCAGGAGTTATCTTCACACACTTCCCGTGGTACCACCGCTCACAGATGTCACAGCCAATCCAGAACTCATCTGCACTATACTTTCCCCCACAGCTTCCGCATAGTGTTTCACTGTGTTCGTCTCCATCCTCCTCGTAACTCTCTTCTGCCAGTTTTGGATTGCTTTTCGCCTGACCATCACTATATCTCTGCAAATAAGGACACACATGTAAAGCTCAACAAATGTAAGATACAAGGGCAATCAAAGGTATAAATAAAGGAGAGAGGCAAGGGAACTACTATTGTTAGTTGCCAGTTCAAAGAAGCTTTGGGGTTGGGGGTGGGGTGGGGTGGGGGTTAGAAATCAACCCTCCGGTCATATTCCTGCCCTGGTTCAATATCTGATGTTGCCAACGGCAAATATCATTGCCCACACATCCTAATTACACTAATATTACTTTCACTACATTTCTTCTCAGGAAGGAAGGAGAGAAAAATCCTAGAAGGATTTGATTTAATAGTAACACTGCTTATAATTTGTGTCTATCCTACCTTTGTACTGCCACGGGATTTATTTCCGCTGTCTGCATTGGGTTTGTCTTTCACTGGCTTCCTTTCAGTCACAACTTCAAAGACAGTAGGCAGATCATTCACCAAGCTGAACAGTCGCTTCCTGTAAGTACAGTAAAAACCATTGGTACAGTGTGAAGGCTGCACCGTTAAAAATGAAATGCACCTTGTTTGGTTCCAATCCCACACATATCCCACAAAAGAGAGGAAATAAAAATCCTTTACAAAATTTTAACTATACCAGACATCAATTCACAAGTGACGATACCTAAATCCAATCAAAATCCGCCTGCGTCAGGTGTTCAAAATTCAATCCTTGTAAATGCCTCAATAAAATTCTATTCCTGCTCAGTACTGATACTTAACGTCTTGACTGGAATTAAATGGCAACTACGGATAATTTCTGGTGCAATCAACTAACTATATGTGCCTCGGCAAACAGGTGAAAGGCAATGCTATCCTATTGTTCTAATTCATTTAAATCATTTAAATTATTTCAATTCTTCAACTTTCTGAAGTTTTTTTTTTATAACCGTGGATGTCTGGGCTAGCTTGCGTGCATCTCGACTAGTCCCATGAGTCCCTGAAGTTTACAGTCGGTACTCACCTCAGTGACTCTGAGGGGACTCGAACTGGGGATCATTGGAGAGCAAACCTAAGGCCCGACCAATTGAGCAACCCCTCAGGATTCAACTTTCTGAAGTTTTACGAGCAGTCGAGACAGTTTGACAGCATACAAATACTCTTCTACAGCAAATGGGTTTGACTCAGAAAAAAAAACATCAATTTCATGAACCAAATCACTTTTGATGCTTGTCATATTGATCAAAGTTACATTGGCAACAATATTTTCTGCCACAAACTAAATCATAAGCTTTTGGTTTCCAGTCAAAGAATAGAAAATCTCCAAAGGAAGGAGAATTCGAGGCAATATTACTACTTTCGAGATTCATAACATCATATTGAGAATGAAGACTTGCGTGCACCTTTCCAAATCAGTGGTATGTCTACCTTTGACTTGTTCACAAAAGGTTCACAAAAGGAGAACGTAAGATCTCAAAATACAAAATTCACTCAGTCAAAGCTGAATATAACCCAAAATGTTGCACGTTTTCAGCTTTCATTTACTCAGTTTTCTCATACAATAAAGTTCAGACATCTGGAAACATAATCAGAACAAGGGAGAGTTTCAGGTTGCATTATCTAACACAAAAGCTAGCAACAAATTTAGAGGCTGTGTGATGTTGCTAAACGTTAAAGCTAATGGGTCCCATGAAATATGTGTTGAAAAAGTGGAAAAAACTTGTGAGTCCAATGAAATATGTGGTTAAAAAAGAAGTTTGAACACCCTTTTACAAACAAAAGCTTTACCAAACAGGCACGTAAAAGTTAAAAATATGTAAAACCTGCTTAACATGAAGTTGAATTTCATCCAACAATTGTTGGTATAATTATACAACATTTCAGCCAGAATATATGACTAAAGCATGAGCCAACAATTTATAGGCACAGTTACTGACCGTCTTCTCTTAGGATAAGAAAACTTTAATTGATGATACTTGAGAGTCCGAGAAACTAAAGACAGCAAAATAGAGGATATAGTTGAATATAATCATTATGTAGATGAAGCTCCAACAATCATTCGCCGATGATATTAAGTGACTTTCAATGTGAGATGAATTTTGGTGTTACATAAATCAGAGTTGTAAAACTTTTGACTAATTTGAAACCTGATGCATTTCCAAGGATAAAGATTTTTTCCTTGACCTAAGCAAACCCATTTGAATGGTTCCTTTTTGTATCCGTGTCGGTTCCAAAAGTCGTTGAACCTAATCAATCAATGCCTATCCTACTCAGTTTAAAACAACTAGGACAAAAATTCTCAAGCAGTTAAAACAGCATAAACAAATATGAGCTAAAATCATCATCCACATATCAGCAAACAATGACACATGAATAAATATCATAAAAATGTAAAGTACCTTTCATTTCGGTTGAGCCGAGCACCAAGATAGAAAGACACAGAAAGCAACCAACAGTCACTGTGCACAGCAATTAGAGAAAGCCAATCTCTACGATCCATGCCATCCCTTGCAAAATTGATCCCAAGTGCTGGTTCAGGAAGCTCGGGCGGAACTTCCTCAGCTGGTAGATTGACTTCCCAAGTTTCATTTGGATGTCCATATAGACACAAATTCTCCTTCTCTATAAAATCAGTAAATTCCCCACAAAAAAGGAAGTGAAATAAAGAAATTAAATTAAGAATTACAGATCACAAAATACTGAACTTACAGAAGGGATGTATGCTAACTACAGCTATCTAGGATATTTTGGCTTTATCTATTTGTGTACCAAAAGAAATATATTATAGAAGCCAATAACTTAAAATACGAGTATAATGGTACCTTTCATTTAAAACCAATTGTCTCAAAACATAAGGATCAGAGTAAAGTAAAAGAAAAAAAAAGTTGTTAAATTTTCAAACAGTTTTGACTTAAATTAAACTTCAGAACAATTTTTTTCCCTTAAAAAAACCGATTTGAATAATTAGGAAAGGCAAAGACTACCAACTGTCTTCTTTCACATTTCTCAGTAACCAAAAAGCAGCTAATTCGACCTTTAAACTAACCATTCATCATTTAGAAAAACAAATATTAACATAAAAGTTAAATTACTAGTTTTATTTAAGTGAATGAAATTACTAGTTTTCAATATCCATTACGCAATTAGTCCAAGTCAGAAACTCAAAAAGTTTGATGTAACGAACAATTACTTCAAACTATATTTCACAAAAAAAGTAAAATAACAAAACTGAAAAAAAAAAAATTACCAGGATCGCATAGCCCATAAAATTCATCCACATCTGCAAAAACACCATCCCACACTCAGATATATATATAAATAAACTAATTGCCTGTAGGGACACATTTTTTTGTGAGAGTATGTATTATATAAGCAATACAGATTTGTGAGTGCGAAAATATACAGAATATAAGGGGTACCATCAGTTAAAGCACGAACGATTCCGGCACGACGAGCGCTGTAATCTTTGAAGATCTCCTCTACAGTTCGAAGATTTGAAGAAAATGAAGCCATTTCTGTATAAAAAAATTATGAGATCTACAATTTATTGAGTAATTAATGATAATTTACATACGAAGATTCAAAGAATCCTATGAATTGGAATTGCCGGGAGGAAGACGGGGAGAAATATTGTGCATGTTAACTTGAGAAAACAGATACGACGAAACGCCGTCGTTTGGACCCTTAGAAAATGGAATTGAAACCTATTTGGAAAAAAATCTAAAATTAAAATGGGCCTCGTACTAACTTTTTCCGTGAATTAACCTATGGGGTTTCAGTAATAGTCACTGCACTTCCAAGAAAAATTCAATTGGGTCACTCATCTTTAGCTTGTCTCGATCAAATCACCGAAATTCAATTTAGGTTACTCGCCTTTTATTTGTCTCAATCAAAAAGAAGAAACTTTGTCTAAATTCTATTTTTAGAATAGAAAATTATGCTACTAGTTTCTAACTTTTTATAGGAATTTGAATCTACATAATTTTCTTCGATAGAATTTTGAATCTCCACCTATTTTCTGCGAATGGACTTGTTAGGTTTCAGTTTTAGTCACCGAACTTCCAAGATATTTCAAATTGTATGACGTATCTTTATGCCTTTTTGTTTACTTTTTGTTAAGTAAAATTGACGACCTATTTATCAAGGTCTCTCGAGCTACTTTCGAGTAACGTACACTAGAAAAGTGAGAATACGGGAGAAATTACTAACGTAAGCAGCAGAACGAGTACGGATTAAGGCTAATTTTACTCTAAAGTTGAGCATCGTATTTTAATTTGTGATTATATATTAAACTAATTTTAAAGAAATGAAACTTAAGTTAAATCATGCTAATCAATTTTTTTTTAAAATAATAATAAATAAATTATAATAAAAACTTTAAATCAGGTCATATATAAAATTTTAGGTTATTCGAAAAAAAATAAAATTGTCTCGATTGACAGCACTTGTTTATATTCAAACTAAATTTGCAAAAATCGTATTTGAACGTGGAAAAATCAATAATTTAACAGATCATAGTGAATCCAACGAATATTACCTCATCATAAGTCAAGCGTGTCCATTCCAAGCTAGCCAAGTGTTCGTGGGGGTGTAGACACAAGCACCCGTAAATTATCGTGTAATTTAACAGAGTGCAATTTCCCCGACTGATCTAATTCATACATGCCTAGACTAGAAACAGTTCGAAATAAAGAATTGAACCAAGCTGCATTACCAGGGAGGGTGTGACTGTGACTGTGACTGTGACTGACCGAACACACACATAGGGGAGAGAGAAGCCTTTTTTTCCATTTTTTATTCATGCGGGTCCCACGTCGGTCCCACATCCTATGTGAGATTAGATCAACCAAGTGAGCAACCAGATTCGGACAAAGTAGCTTAATTCTAAAAAATTTGTCGCTCAGAAATTTCCGATTTCAAATTCTACACACAAGCAATGAACAAGCGGAGAGAGCAAATAATCCCTCAACTTCTAAACTAAGGTCGTGGTCGTGATGAGTCCAAAGATTTAGTTAACATGACGACCCACTAATCAATATAGAAGCATATCTGTGTCACTTAATGACAGGCCAATGCCAACTGAACAATGGAGAATAAAGAAGCAAGAGCCCCTAATCTTAAACCTAGACAAGGCTTAAATGCAAGAAGAAAAAATAGGCCAAACGTTAAAATTCAACACAAACCTTGGATTCTTACATCGCTTGATTATTATTCTTTACGCCAACGTGTCCCCTCTTTTCATATCCAACACAAGAATAGAAAAATTCGAATAGAACTAAAAGCTTGAAGTGCCAATCAATTGTCTCATGATTATCGAAGCAATAAATTGGCACAAAAGCAGACTCAATTAGAAAAGGATCACCAGCGTTTTCGATATTTAGATAAGATAAATAAACATTTAAAATAATGATGAAAACCCGGATCATCCCCCATGCAATTTCTATCTCATAAAGGCAGAAAACAAATCCAAGCTTACGAGTATTGCAGAGAGTAGTCTTCATGAAGATGTTAACAATCGCTTAATGCCTGTTTTCTGCTCGGACGTAAGCCTGCTAGGGAACTTAATGTTGAACTTGATTCGTAAGTTACCCTTTTTGCCGGGTTCCTTTGGGATGGGCATCCCTTCCCCTTTGACGACTTCTTCATAAGTGGGATTGACAATGGAATTGATAAGTATTGTCAAATTCCTTCCATCAAGTGTCGTCACTTGTGCAGTATATCCCGTCAAAGCTTCGACCAGAGAGATCTTCTGGGTGACAATTAGATCATTCCCGTCCCTCTTGAATACACCATGAGGCTTCTCATCAATAATGAAAACTAAATCTGATGGTATATAACCTCGCATTTCATTTCCTTTCTCTGGAAAAGTTATTTTGGTTCCCTTCTTCCACCCGGCCTTAATTTCAATTGTAAGAATTTCCTCCATAGTGGAGGGCCTCCTGCCAACAGAAAATTATAAAAACATATAGCGGAAGGTACATACTCAATAGAAAGCATGTAGTCCTAACATTGAATCATGCGTACAAGCAAAGAGCGAGGAGAGTAGAAAAATGAATCAATAGTTAAAAATAGCATTTCCAAGGAAGACATTTACATGTCATACATAAATACACACTGCAGTTGGTCGCGCTACAAATGACTTTTCCTCCGAGGCGTTCTACGTCAAAGATTCAAGGTCATTTAAAATTCTGCTGAGCCAAGTAGGAGTTTAAGAATGATATCCACCAATAGATATTAGTGGATATCAAGTAAATGGGAAAAAAAAATCTAAAATTACTATTCGTTTTAATTCCTCAAATCACCTATTTATTTCAATTTGGATCTAATGCAGAGAGAATAACTTTTTGAAGGGTATAGATCTTGATATACAGAATCAAGCTTTTCTCTAATACATTTTTTTCATCTTCGGCCAATCGACCAAACACTCCCTATCCATCCCCATCCCCCCAACCAAAAAAAAAAAGTATGGATGTATCTGGCTTCCATTGTGTGTAGGTGCCCTACAGGGGTGAAACTACAGTCTTCTCTCTTCCAATGTTCACTAACTTGGATGGAATCTCTATTAAATCTTATCGCTTTATTTAATGAATTCAACAACCAGACTTTCAAACACTTTCCGCAGGTTGATTTTCTACGTCGACAATGCACTTCAGGCAACACATGCACACATGCGCAGAAAGAAATATTAATTGATTGGAGAATAACTAAAGTTGGGTCTTTGTTTTGTTGTTGAGAATGGGTAGGTGGGATGTTGTTGGGTAGGTGGATGGGCCTGCAACAGTTAAAGCACATAGATGAGTAAATTGAAAGAGAGTTTTCCCTTTGTAGCACGGACACTTTAATTAGGGTAGCGTGTCCGACACTCCTCGGACACACTGTCACAAATACTATATATTTTTAACCCAAAGTTATTATTAAATAACAAATAGGTACTCATATTTAGAAAGTTTCGACCAGAAAAATTACTAACAAGTATAAAACTAAATTTATACTATATAAATAAAGAATTTTGAAAAATTTAATCATGACAACGATATGTTTGTCAGTACTTTTTTGAAAAATCGTGTATCGATGTGTGTCGCATGTCGGACACATGTGTCTGTGTCAGTGTTTCACGGATTTTTCCCATCTTAGTCTAAACTCTAAAGGCTTAATATAAAAAGTATAAATTAGTCTACTTTCTGGAATAGCAAAATTTATTGTGGACATCCCGAAATGAAAAGTTGACTACCAAACCCCTGTTTGACAACCATTACTTCAAAACATTTTAATTCTCATACTTATTTTCAACCACGCATTTACACAATAAAATATTTTGCACGTGAACCCAAGATTTTCCTCTACTTTGTAACCGCACATTCTTCAAATAATCACATTCAAAACTCCATTTTCTCATATTAATGGCTATCAAACGGGGACTACGTGGGGTAGTAATTGAAGCATAACTTGTCGGAGTCAGCTTATTTTCAACCCAAGTTAATCGTTTGAGATTGCATTCCTAGTGAGAGAGATTTTCCTAAAATTGGGACAACTTAATTGAGACAATGTTTTGAAGCATAGCTTGCCAAGTCAAGTTCCTTACAACCTACATGAAATAGCTAGAGCCTTCCTAAAAAGGGAGATTAGATTACAAAGTGCGCACTTAGGCTACATATAGCGCACTAGATTAGACCGTAAAAGAAATTGTACACAAAATTAGAGGAGATAATACTAGGTAAATAGTACTACGATGGATTAAACAGCATAGTTTTTTAAAAAAATTAAATTCAAAAGAATGATATTTTGCACTATCTTTCTTATCTAGCCTAAACCCACCTCCTCATTCAGTACAATGTTATCCAGTTAGCATAAAAAAATACTGCAAACTACATTCTTTTAAATGAAAAATTAAAAACTACTCTCCATTAATCTTACCTTAATACTATCTACAAGCATATCTACTCTAATTTTATATTTAATTCCTTATAAAGTCTAATTAAACACTAAATTCCTTGTACAATCTAATTTGGTGTACCAAACACAACCTTATCGTAAGCACTTTAGTAATTGTTAATCATTTAAGCTTAGGAAAATTCTCCATTTTCCATTTTAGTACATTGCCATTCTTGAATAGGAATAAACTATAGTTAAATAAACCACAGATTAATTTATGGTATTCACATGCATTGAATTTCTCTGGCCGGACTGCTCTTAAAAAATTCTCCTGTTCTCGTCTCTTTTTGCGTCAGCTAGTTGGCCAAATGTAGAGAAGCTTTGTTCAAACCTCAAGCATAGGCCATTAGTGAAGCTCTCAAGTAGGTGTGACTAACAGTGCCCAATCCTTGTCCCATATTAAAAATTGAAAGCAAACAGGATAATGAATCATCTTCCTGTGACATCATCTTTTCAGTCACAATCTTTCAGATTTTAAATCTTCATCATAGCCATCACCATGAATTGGTAGGGAAAAAGTCAAAAATTGCATAAACATTACTAGTTTCTCAAAGTCATCTGAAAGTAGTAAAAGTAGAGTGGAGAAATAATATCGAGGGTTGATCATCAAGATAATAGACTTAAATGCAGTTTTTAGAAGTGATTCCTATTATTTATAACTTCCAACAAAAATTCTTCAATAAACGAACACTTAGTGAAACACAACCGTGCATATGAGGTGTACTTTATGGGCACCAAAATGCAAATAGGAGTTCAACTAGAACTATTCATAAGAATTATTTCCCAGTAGTTCCTCCAGAATTCTGATTTGTCGAAGGAGCAACAGATACAGAACGAGGAGACAAACTTCAAGTACTGGTTGCATGCAACATTTCATTTACATGGAAACAGAAAAAGAGAAAGCTTGGTCGGGCAGACTATCAGAGAAATAACCTAATGCTTAAATCATATATCATATTATTCTGACACTAAGATACCCAACCAAACTTATTTTACTTAGCTGAGATTAATTCTCTTAAAATTAGAGTACGCATGCATGAGGAACCTAAATACTCTTCCCACATTTCACACTGAGCCTCCTTTAACTTCAACAGGCTTTTTCCAGTTTGAGTGTTTGACTGAATGTTTTGGCAATTCTACCCTTGCAATCAAATTAAAATATTAGAAAAAAAAAGTTAAAAAGGCAGCTTTCACAAAATAAATGCAAAAGCCTGGTCGGTCATTATTCTCTCATACAAGGCACAACACCTCCATTCCACTCTCCAAACCACTATTACAATTTGCAGAGGGCGACTGCTATAGAAATACCTGTAATTTTTTTAATTATCTTGCTAATTCACTGCCCTTTCTTCTTCTAAAGGTCTATTAAGCACAAAATGAAACAAAAAACCCGGAAGGAGGAGAGATTCAAGTTCAGAAGTCCATCAATCCACTGATTCGCCATCAAAAAAATGAAGGATGCCAAAATTGGTTCCAACGTAAATAGATGAGATATATTGTTTCTCCAGAAAACATCCTCCACCATATCTGTTGTAGATCATATATCGTTATTGTTCACTTAAAAATCATAAAATATACCTTCTCAAGTTAAACTTGAAAGATACATACGAATTTCAGACAACCTACCGCCATTTCCACTGATCTAGAGCAGCTGCAAACTTAAAATATGAATGCTTTCTAACTTATTTCCACCATAATATTCAAGTGCTGTCAAGTATACGCTCACTTAGAGAGAGAGAGAGAGGACTGTGGTGTTCAGGCCATATTAGAATAGAAGTTGGTGATAGTCAGGCTCTATGATGCTCGGACTCGGGCACGGGTATCGGGTACGGGTATGTATCTAAGTGTCGNGCAAACTTAAAATATGAATGCTTTCTAACTTATTTCCACCATAATATTCAAGTGCTGTCAAGTATACGCTCACTTAGAGAGAGAGAGAGAGGACTGTGGTGTTCAGGCCATATTAGAATAGAAGTTGGTGATAGTCAGGCTCTATGATGCTCGGACTCGGGCACGGGACTCGGGTACGGGTATGTATCTAAGTGTCGGATCCATTATTTTCTAAAATATAGGATACGGGAACATGATTAAAAAAAGTCCAAATTTTGGACACGGGTACGTGGTACATCTTTCAAATTTCAATTTGTTTATATTAACCCAAGATGTCATTTTAAATAAACGAAAAATCAATCCTTCACAAAGAAGGAAATTAGCATTGAATAAGGGGTTAAAACGAATAAAATAGAATTTTTGGGTTTTGTTTTCAATTATGGTAAGTTAATTATTAAGGGCGTGTTCGGTAGAGATTAAAATCGGATTAAAATTGAAAAACTAGCCGTTATTGTTGACTTTTATTAGACATTTGAGACTCAATAACGGCTATATTTTCAATTTTAATCGGATTAAAATCTATACCAAACAGGCTCTAAATGTTATATAAAATAAAAAATGGGGGACTTAATTACAATTTAAACTTAAATGCAAAGAGAAAAGATAGAAGAAAAGGAAGGGAAAACATTGTGCCGTTGTCGAAGAAGAGAAGGGAAAGAAAAAAAAAAATCAAAAAGGGCGAAGTGTCCGATTGAAATTTGAAGGATCCAATACCTATTCCATACCCATGTCGTGTCGTGTCGTATCCGACACGAGTACTTCGTCCATTTTGAAGAGCCCGAGTATCATAGGTCAGGCTGCAGGAAGTGGTTCCAGTGGTGCTTTCAATATGGAGAAGTTGAAGGAGAAGAGATTGCAGTTGTCATGGGGTGACCTAGTCACTAGGACCTTTCCTGTGGTGTGGCCGTCAAGGAGTGGGTTGTTCATGTTGGATAATTGCCTCATTTAGTCAAAATTGGTGACTTAAAGGATAATTTCCCTTCCTTCTTATTGC
>CAIGRO010092470.1:0-11571 GCA_903798355.1 Fraxinus baroniana | reverse complement strand
CTATATCTATGTAACCTGTTTTGAAGCTTTATAATAATGTTGCAGGTGCAGAACAATTTATGCACTCCAAAGAATGGTGAAATCTTGGTAGCTTCAACACAGGATTTCCTAACGTCTTCCTTCCTCATAACAAGAAAAGACACCTTCTATGATCGTGCTTCTTTTTCGCTTATGTGTTCCTATATGGGGGATGCTATGGACCCAATTGATCTGCCAACACCAACATTAATTAAGGTTTAGTTTGAGAATTTGTGCATTGTAATTTTAAATACACGGTCACCGTTCTTGAAATTTTTCATCATTTTTCACATGCAATCTGGAGTTCTCCGTCATTTATTAAGTCAGGGTATTTTATTATACCTAAAAACGTTCCTGCTAATTTAATGTTGTGATGTCGTGAATGTACGTCTATTTTCTCATTCATCGCAAGACAGAGATTTATGGAATTTTGATACTTGTCCTGAAAATTTGGATCTCACGTCTCAGTGTGTCTTCCTGGTCTTGTATCCTTTACTGCTAAATTTATTTTTTCTCTACTGCTTTTGGAACAAGGATATTTTATCTCATTTTGTTGTTTTTGCAGCCAGTAGAGCTCTGGACTGGTAAACAATTGTTTAGTGTATTACTGCGGCCACATGCGAAAATGAGAGTCTACGTAAATCTTACTGTTGCAGAAAAAACATATAGCAAGCCTAAAGGTGAAAAGGAGAAGCCTAAGGAAATGATGTGTCCAAACGATGGGTTCGTTTATATTCGTAATAGTGAACTGATTAGTGGACAACTTGGGAAAGCTACTTTAGGTTTGTGTCCTTTCTATCCCTTTATAAAGTCACAAGGTTTTTATTCATCCCTTGTTTTTGGTTTCTTTGGAATAGATTTGCGATGTGTGAGAATATTATTTGCAACTGTCAATTTACTCTGTGTTCTTTGATTGATGCGTTGCATGTGTTCATGTATCTGCAATCCATTATTCACAGAGGTTCTGCTAATTGTAATGGTGTCTGAAGTTTTGATGTAGGATAATCCTATTTCAAATAGGATTGATTTTATCTCTTTCTTCTTCTTTCTTATTTTGAATAGGATTTCTTCTTTCTTGATTAGAATATGATTTCTTCTTTCTTTAAGATTAGGATTTTAGTTTTCTTTCTTTTTAGAATTTTAGTTTAGTTTCCTTATATTAGTAAGATTCTAAACAAAGGCTTTGTATACTTTTCAATCATCAAATTCAATCAATTCAATGCAATAAAATTATTTTCTACAAATTTCGTTTTTTTTAACTTTATTCTTATTTCAAGAATTCTGGCTGCTTTTGCTCCAAATTGTATTGCCTAACCTTGGATTCTAGAATGTCTTTTTTACCTCTCCACTTCCTCTTTGCTTCCGATGTCATATTTAACAGTTGTTGGTTCCTCAAAAGTAAAATCAATATTTTTGTATAGCTTCATTAGTAAACGTATTTTCAGGGGACACTTGGGATATCTTTGTTATTGCACACCATGTAGTTCATTCTGTCCCCCTTTTGGTTGGCGAAGTTGATAGTAGTATCCAAAGAAACATGCAGAAAAATTGTATCTGTAAGTTTGAAATTTGTTCGGATGAAACTTCTGCATTCTAGAAACTACCTTCTTCATTTTTGACAGAATGACTTTCTAAAGGCACTTGAAACCTCCAGATCTGAATTGCAAAATTGACGAGGCGAAATTAAGTTCATTTTTTTGGGGTGGGGCAGTTTCACTAAGATTCTTACTAAAGTCCCAGTCTACATTTTTTTTTTTAAATTGTCTTAAAATGGAAACAGAAGTTTCTCCCTTGAACCGTTCAACATTGTATGTCATTCAATCTAAGTGGTTTTTATTCGTGAAAACTTGAAGGAAGTCATGCTCTTCTTGTTAGATCAGCATTTGATTGAATACCCTCCATAGTAGTAAAATATTTGAATTTCCAGTTGTTTATATCTGAGATCAATGTAAACTAAAAAATTCAGCATCAAATTTGTAGAATCTGATTCTGAATTCCATCATACTTGTTTGAAAAGTAGAAAGCCAACCAAACTTAATTGTTTAATTTTTGGACCCACGCATCAGCTTAGGTACTTGGGGGTTTATGTAGAAAATAAAAAATTTATGTGTGGCAGATAGCATGTTGATTGCAGACAGCATTTAGTTGTTCAAACATGAAAACTTCCCATAAAAGTATATGTAAATCTGTAAGCTCGGTTCATCCGACTTGAAGTGCATAATGGAAATTGTAACAAAAACAATTTGCACCAGGAGATTGTGATTTACAATACGCTGGAGATGACTAAATGCTCAACTCTGAATAATCCAATCGAAAATGATTTGATCTTTCAGAGTAGTACTTGAAGCATATAGAATGTTTTGAATCTTATCCTGCAGTTGCTTACTTTTCTTAATAAATTCTTGTACAGAAACTTTTATGGTCTCACCAATGGCCAGTGTTGCTCATTTAGATTCTCTGCCCTGATTGATACCCTAATAGATTTTATAAAATTATTTTTTTTTGCTTTTCTCTAAGCTATTGCTTGAAACAACTGGATATAGATTAGTTACGTACTCATTCTTGTGACATTGAAATAGGGAATGGAAACAAGGATGGCCTTTTCTCGGTTCTTCTCAGGGATTATAATTCACATGCCGCTGCAGTGTGTATGAATCGATTGGCGAAGTTAAGGTGCGTTTTAACAGCTGTAATCTGCTGTTGCCCTCTTGGTGTTCAATGCTTTTACAACCCTGAAATTGCATCCCTCCGAAAATATTAAAAACCAACAAGTCAACTATGTTTCAAAGCTTCACTTCCACCGTAACGTGTCAGTTTATCCACTTCTTTATTTATTTGATCATGAATCACTGATTTGGGTGACTTGTTATAATTAATTGTGATGTCGGTTTTAGTTTATAAAATAATTTAACTCTGTCATATTAACTTCGTATTCTAATGCAGATTCATTAGTGTCAAATTTGAATTTGAATTGGCTTGTTGGATGTCGATTTGATGATAGTTAAATAAGTCTGAATCGATCAGTACTTCAAGTAGCTGCAAAGGCATTGTTCCAAGCTTCTCTTTTTCCTTTTGGCAAACTCTTCCTGTATATGACTGCTTTGTTTTTGACTGTTCATTCCTTCACTAAGACCTGTCTTATCGTCGATGTTTTAAAAACCAGTCTGGCAGTAATGCAAGCTGAACCTTAAACAAGTGAAGTAACCAAAGTTAAATACTCCAAACACCGTTGGAGCCAAGATTTCTCAAGGAAACTCTGGAAAAAAAAACCTTTAAGAGAGTTCTAGATATCAGCTGAATCTTCTCCATGATGAAAATAGAAGTCTGAAACATTGAATGTTGGATGTATCCCCAAGTGTTGTGTCAAGTCGATTTTGTAGGCATTTTCTCCAATTTTCTCAAGGACTTTGTATGGCCCAATTTTCTTTTTACTGAGATTAGAATATGTGCCTGCTGGAAACCACTCTTTACATAGATAGACCATCACCGTATCACCCTCTTTGAAGCTTTGGACCCTCCATCTTTTGTCTGCATTTTCTTTGTGCTTGGAGTTCACCTCTTCAATTTTCAACTTAATGTAGTCATGCAACTCCTTCATTTTATCAGCCTTTCTTTCACTTCAGTTTTTCCAGAATTTGGTATTGGAATCAAATCATAAAAATGGACAGGTTGCTTACCATATACTATCTCAAACTGGCTCTTTCCTGTAATTCGGTTTTTGGAATAGTTATAAGAGAAGTCTGCTTGTGCAATGACCAAATCCCATTGTTTTGGATATTCCCTGACCAGACATCTTAAAAGATTTCCCAAACTCCTATTAACAATTTCAGTCTGCCCATCTGTTTGAGGATGGTAAGAACTGTTGTCTTGCAACTTGGTTCCTAGTTTCTTCCACAGAGATCTCCAAAAATGCGATAAGAACATTGAATCATGATCTTAAATTCTAAAATTAGGTACTCCATGTAAATGCATAATTTCTCAGAAATAAAGAGAAGACACATTTGATCATGCATCACTAGTTTTCTTGCAACTAATGAAATGATCCATCTTTGAAAATCGATTAACCATAAATATAGAATCCATTCCTCTCTGACTTCTAGGTAATCCCAACACGATATCCATACTTCTTCCTAAGGTGCTGTTGGAACCGGTAATGGGATGAACAAACCTATATTCTGTATTTTTGCTTTTGGTTCTTGGCATACTAGACATCTTTCAACAAATCTATACATATCACACCTCATCTTGGGCCAAAAGAACTTTTTCTCAACGATGTCATATGTCTTGCCCAAAATGTCCTCCCAAGCCTCCATCATGCATGTCTTGAATGATTCTTTCCGTTAAAGAACAATTTGGTACGCAAAGTTGATTGCCTTAAAACAGGAAACTGTTGTGCCACAAATAATTTTTTTGCTGCCAGCTGTTACAAACTTTCCAAATCAGACCAAAGAAAGGATCAGTAGGGTACATGTCTGTGGAAGAATCAAACCCTTCGATGGTAACATTCATTTGTGTCAATAACATGGTCCTCTGACTAAGTACATCTGCTACTTTGTTGCTTGCTCCAGACTTGTGCTTAATTATAAAAGTGAATTGTTGTAGAAATTCAATCCTTTTTCAACTTCGAACACCTTTTCAAAATCTGGCAAAGCTAAGACAGGTGCTGAAATGAGCATTTCTTTAACCTGCTGGAAACTTCTTTCAGCATCACTTGACCACTCAAATATGCGCTTCAAACAATCAGTAACTGGGGCAATTATACTGCTGAAACTCTTGATAAAACGCCTGTAAAATGAAGCTAGGCCATGGAAACTTCGAACTTCAGCAATTGTAGTTGGCGTTGAGCTTTTTATTGTTTCAACCTTACTTTCATCCACTTAAATCCCTTTGGAACTGACATTTTATCCCAAAAATAGCAAAGAATAGGTCATAAATTGACATTTCTTTAAGTTGGCATAGAGCTTTTTTTCTTGCAAAACATTGAGAACCTTCCTCAAGTGTAACAAATGAGCATCTTTGTTTTGACCGTAGATTAAGATATCATCAAAATAGACGAACAATCTGTCCAATAAATGCCTTTAGGACTTGATTCATGAAACACATGAAAGTACTAGGAGCATTTGATAAACCCAAGGGCATCACCCTCCTCAACTCGTTGGGTCCTTCTTTTGTCTTGAATGTAGTCTTCCATTCATCTCCTTTATGGATTCGAATTTGATGGTAGCCACTTTTTAGATCAATTTTCGAGAACACCTTAGCTCCATGCATGGGATTGGGAATCTGTACTTTTTTGTAATTTTATTGATAGCTCGACTATCAATAAACATTCTCCACGTACCATCTGTTTTTGGAGTTGAGAGGGCTGTAACCGCATATGGGCTCATTGACTCCTGAACAAACCCCCTTTTTTAAGCAATTCTTCAACCTATTTTCGAAGTTCTTCATGCTCTTTATGGGTCATTCGATAGTGTGGCATATTTGATAGGCTAACTCCAGGTACTAGATCAATATGATGTTGAATAATTCGATTAGGAGGCAAACTTGATGGCAATTCTGATGGGAAAGTACCTGCAAATTCTTCAAAAAGATTGCGTATTTCAGAAGGTATAACTTGCTGATCACCGTTTGCTTCTTTCTTCAATAGAACATAAGCAACTTCTTCAGCTTCAAATTCAGCCAGAAATTCCTGCAGGTTTAAATAAGAATGTCCATTAGTTGTGTAACGCCCCAAAATTATAACCTCTTGAGGTGTTCCAAAAAAAAATTCGATTTCTTTGCGGAAATGATAAAATAATATTATTTAAATAAAAATAACTGGAGTATTTATAATGAAAACATAATCCCAACTTTATAACTGTTTTGAACAAATAAAATTGATTAATAATTTAAAGGAAAAAAATGAACTTAATATTTTATCTCTTCGATCACCCTTGGCAGTCTACTGCACTATCCCGCTACAACTTCAATCGACCCGAACTAGCCTGTAAAATTTTGTAAGAGTGAGTATTTTTAAAAACACCCGGTAAGATACTAGCAGTTTCCAAGCATAATTATATACAATAAAATAACATTTGATAAAATTGAATTACTAGTAAACAAATCACAAGGCAACATGTGTACAAAATACTTATCATAACAAAAAGGTGGTTGCAACCTGACTTAAACCAAAAATAACAATTATCAATTCACGTGGTTATCCATCCCAATTAACTTTGATTTAAAAAAAAATAAAAAATAAAAAAATAAATTACAATTTAAGGCAAAATCTTTCGACCTTGATAACTTGGTCATCGCTCATCCAAATTGACTTTTTCTTGAGCCTAATTTACATGATTAAAAGCGAGTTATCCAACGAGACCCATATTGATACACTTTCAGTCACTTTAACAATATCTGAAAAATGTAGCCCAAAATTGAAGTTAATACATATATAACTTTAGTCCCTCATCTTTTAAAAAAATAAAATATGGCATGTAAACTAATTAAATTCTATTCTAAATTTTTTTTTGGGGGTGTTACAAGTTGCTTTAGACTTGGAAAAGTCTTCATCATTATTGAAACAAGTATTACCTTGACTCCATCCTTGTACAAGGCATACACATTCTTTTTCCCATGATGGATAGTTTTATTGTCCTATTGCCACGACCTTCCTAGTAATAGACGACATGCCTCCATCTCGACCACATCATATAAAACTTTGTCCGAGTAAGATTTTCCAATAGAGATAAGAACAAGACATTGATGTCAGTTTTACTTTGCCTCCCTTCTTGAACCGTGCTATGCATTAGGGCTTTAGATGAGGTTGAGCTTTAAGTTTCAAATGTGACACCATTTTCTTGTGACACTATATTTTCACAGCTTCCTCCATCAATAATAACATTGCAAAGTCATCCATGGCTAGTACATTTAGTTTTAAAATAAATTAATCTAGGAAAACTATTAGACTTCTTTGACTGAACATGTTTTAAAACACAATTAATTGGAATAAAGACTTTGCATAAAACTAGACAATGACTCTTTGACTAAGACTAACAATTAATTTGCATTAGGCATCATCCTGGAAAAGGTAAAAGGTCAAAGGAACTGGTGGTAAAGTAATATTTAAAAAATAAAAAATAGAGGTGAACCGGACGGGTACCGGTTCTTGCCTTGTTTCAACGGTTCCTACTTTTCTTGGGGATATATTTACCTAAAACTGGACAGGTTCCCGGTTAATCTAATTGAATTGGTTGGTTAGGTCCAGTTTTGACAACATTGCTCATCATTTCCCAGAATTACACCAAAGCTGTTTTGGCTTGTCTAGGCTAACAGTTGTTAAGTTCCTATGCTACTACAAACTCTGCTGTCTTAGGCACATCCTTGTTTAGAACACTTTCTAAAATACAGAAGCAGCTTGCTATAGCTTTCTTTACTTGACACACAGAGGAAGACAGCAAATCTTTGTAAAAACCTTATACCTTGTCTTGTGAAATTCACTGAGCACTGCGCAGGAACATTAGCTGCATGTTTGGCAAAAAAAATTCAAGTTTATAAGCTGTTCAAACATAATTTTTAACCACAGATTACTTGGGATCTGCAATTTTATCAACTTTTTAACTACATATTCCATGGGACGCATTGTTTATAAGCACTAGATCTTTTAGTTGAGGAATAGGATTCTAGAAGTTATTCTTCCAATTTAAAGGTTCATATGAATCCAAGTTTCTTTTCTTCTCCTCTTTTTCTTATGTGTTTTGGGCTGGGGGTGTTCAGAAAGGTGATTATTGTTTGGTAATCCATTGGAGATTGTGAACTTAGCTAATGATTGAATGTAACCCTTGGTAATTTGTTGGGGGTTGGGGTGATGTAGAAGAAAAGCAAATATAGTGCTTCACGTTGAGGGTTTTGTCTTAGTTTTGCACTTCCAGGGAGACCGTTTTGCCAAGGGAAATAAATTATTTGCTTTTATTGATCGTTGTTACAATTCTGACTTAACCAAAGCAGAAAAAAGGACATATTAGTATATTGTTGATGTTTGTGACATTGCAGTGCTCGATGGATAGGAAATCATGGGTTTTCCATTGGAATCGATGATGTCCAACCTGGGAATGAACTGAATGAAAAGAAGAAAAATACAATTTCTCAAGAGTATAAGAAGTGTGATGAGTTCATACACGAATATGAGCACGGACGGCTTAAGTTGAAAACTGGATGTGATGCTGCTCAAACCCTTGAAGCTCAAATAACCTCTGTATTAAACAAAATTCGAGAAGAAACTGGGAATGTAAGAACGTGTTTTTTTATTTTTAATATATATGTTTTTTTGATTTCTTAAATACTGGTTATACTGTGAATGGGTGTATTTTGGCTTACCTCACAACCACTTCCTGGAGATTGCACACACTTCTGTCTTGATTACTTCTTTACCTATTTTCTGTTGGCTCATCCAGTTTAGATGTACCTACTCGTGGAAAGGTTAGTTGCTGTAAATGGCACGTGGAAACGTGACTTCTTTGTGCTCCAAGTGTGTTCAACTGTTTGCACTGTGTTTGAGTCTTAATAATTTGAAATGATGTGAATGCAATGAGGAATAGCTGAATACAAAAGATTGTTTGGGAATGTGTGGAATGAGGAAAAAAAATAAGGGACCCTTTTTTTTTGTGAATAATATCTTATCGGGTGTCTATATATGTATCATTCCTCGGATGGGGTAAAACTGGGTGTTCATTCCCTTCTTTTGCCATATTAGAGAAAAATCTATCCCAGCATGGGGTAACCCGAGGAGGAAATTAGGCTGCAATCATTTTAAATCCTTTCTGCCTCAAAATTAGTTTCTGGAAATGAACTCAGGTGTATGACTATCGTTTTCAAGACTGTAGACAAAGATGTTTTTTATGCATGTCTGCCTCAAAAGATCTACCTTAGACTCTTACTATCTGTTGTCCACTACATATGGGACTGGACTCAGCTTCCATGTTGAATCTCTAATATTGCACTCTTGCAACTTCATATGCATTTTTTCCATATTATCAAGTCATCTATAGTTGACTCAAATGTACTCATTGACTGTCAGACTTGTGCGTTGTCTCTTCACAAAGTAAAATTTTCTCTTAAACTCAGTTCTAATAGTTCTGATACGGATTGGTTGATAGGTTTGTATGCAACATCTCAATTGGAGAAATAGCCCACTGATCATGTCACAATGTGGTTCCAAAGGATCTCCTATCAATATCTGCCAGATGATTGCATGTGTTGGTCAGCAAATTGTTGGAGGTCGTAGAGCTCCTAATGGATTCATAGATCGAACTCTTCCTCATTTTGCAAAAAAGGCAGTGGACCCAAATGTAAGTTACTTTATGGATTTTTAGTTGTCATAATTTTTGTCCGCATTGTGCCAGAATTCATTTGCTTGTGTTCATTGTTCTTTGAGTTCTTCAGGGGAAAAACTGAGCCTGCCTTGGCTTATTTTCCCATCCGTTTCACATTAATATTTTCCCCTTATTTCCCTATTCCTATGATCTTCTTTCTGATTTGCATGACATGTTTATTTCATGGCAATAAATCATGCAACTTTAAACATGAGTGCTTTGAAGTAATAACCTATTGATTGTGACAAACTCTAGAAATATTGTTTGTGATGTAAAGGAGATGAATAAAAATTTGATCTTTAGGTTCTTATTTTTGGGGGGTGAATTCAAATATTTCTTTACTGTATGCTGTTGAAAAAGAAATTGAAATATATATTCCTATTACAGTATTTCTATGGTTAAGGACATCTGCTTTTGTCTTGCGTGTCTTTGATTGGTTGTGATGTGCAAGAAGCCAACTTTTATAATTGGTGCTTACAAGAAAATCAAACAAGTTGAAATTATATGGTCGTGACACATAAAAAAGTGATAGGAGACAGGCAAGGCCCATTAGAATTAAGGTTAAATGAAGGATTTTGGTTCTTGCATTTCACGATAATCTGTTAGTTGAGACTTATAAGTAGTGACATGGCAGGCTGATTGGTTTGGTAGATTATAATTGGATCGGCATTAACTTGATAGTGGATCTAAATTAACTTCTCGAGGCAGATCAAAGTTTGTTTGGTACTGACCGGGTTGAGTGCACTCACCAGAACACTTAGAACGGTTGGTTGAATTGGACATTGTTCAAATGTCTAAATTGTCCTTATATCTCACTGTTCCTGTCACACAGCTAAAGGCTTTATGAATTATGATAAACGAATACTTAGGGAATTTATAAGGAACTTATGCTGGCTGGGCATAATAATTTGTATGCAACTTTATACTTTTGTAACTTATTAGGCCCCTGTTTATTGTAGATTAAAATCAGATTTTTAGTAAATTTTGATAAAAGTTGATGGAATGTGTGGCTAAAGCCCTAGTTTGGTCCCCATTATTTCCAAAATATATTTCTCCCTTTTATTTTTATCTTCACATTCTCCAATAAAATAATATTACACACAAATCTATAACTTTTTCTTATTTTTAACCACTCATTTTACATCAAAATACTATTTCAAAATTCATTATTTCCAAAAAAAAATAGGGCTCAAATAGGCTCAAAATTAATTGTTGACTTTGAGTTGAAATTTTAATCTGATTTTGATCCTCGCCAAATGAGGGGCTAGATATAATTCGCTTTGCGTCCCGTTCCAATGCCAGCATGATAAACTTTTAGCCTGCTGCTCTGGAGAGACACATGCTTAATTATTCTACCAAAAGCCATTTCTTCTTTGTACTTGTGTTGTCAAGCTGGTTCACACGGGTTTATTTAGTTGCTTTGAGTTCCTAACAACTTGTCATGTAGTGCATTTAGTTTTGGCCATAGTAGACTCCATTTCTGATTTTATCAAGTGCCCAAGCATTCAAAAATTTGTATGTTATAGGCGTTGGTGATAATCTTTATTGTTTGTTGACTTGTTAAGATATACTACTAACATGAAATGTTATTCTAGATGCTAAATTTTGTCTTCCTTTATTAAATTCAGGCTAAAGGATTTGTTCAGAATTCATTTTATACTGGTTTAACTGCAACTGAATTCTTTTTCCATACAATGGGAGGAAGAGAAGGCCTTGTAGATACAGCGGTATGGATGATTTGTTTTGCTTTACTTAGTTTCATTTTGCATGAGAAGTACCCAGTATACAGTTTTAATATTTAATGTATTGAGATTCTTACCTTCGTCTCTCTTTCTTTTTGTACCTGAATTTTGCAATGCACATACTTAAATTGACCCTTGTTGACCAAGAGTCCATGAATGTGACAGATTGAGAATTGGCTGATTGTGTTTCTACAACAATTAATACCCTACCATGGAATTGACATTGATAGCTTCCTTGTAACATTAAATGTGGATCCTTTTCCAAACAGTTACTACATATTGAGGTTCTTGTTCCTCAATATATATGGTTTCTGATCTTGGATCGGATGGTAATAGTTCGTATTGTGGATGTAAAAGATTGTAAGCTGTAACAGAAATGAAGATTAGATGCTTAGAAGTTGTATAGTCTATCGACTGAAGACTTTGTTGATGACAATTGTATAGAAAGTGACGAGAGAATAATT
>CAIGRO010092439.1:0-10140 GCA_903798355.1 Fraxinus baroniana | reverse complement strand
ATTACAAATTAACTAGAAATAGTAGACCGCGGACAATGTTGGGAGGGCGGTCGGCCCCCCTGCCCCTAGCTCCATCCCTCGTTGCATGGGAAGGAACGTACATGAAAAACCAGTCTCTAAACATATATTTTTTAAGTAAGCGTTGTTTTCTTATTGAATTTTGGAATTATATTTTTCATTTTGGATATTAAATTGCAACACCAACTCATCCTAATCCCTTTTCCTCATTGAGTTGACGTAAGACTTGTAAACCTTGTTTAACGTATCAATTTAAGTACGGCAGTTGTCTACTTCCCAACAAGTTTGAAATAGTAGATTAATAGAGAATGCGTGGTTGAAAAAGAACGAAATGTTATTGATGTGGTAGAAAATATTATTCTATTAAAGAATGTGTGGTTAAAAATGAATAGAAGAATGAAAATGAAAATTTTAATGTGTACCAAACAAGGTAATAAAAGAATAAGATATACTTCACACATGGTGATGGCTGATATCAGGAAGCGTGTGAAAGGGAGTTTTGTGAAGGCTGGTGATCCATATGACATCTTAATTTACATTCTTCCACATGACACCATCTTATCCTTTGATTTTCCCAACAATCTTTCACATAACTGCCCAGATTTTACCACATAGGGGGGATGTTGACCATGTGGTAAGGCAAGATGTACATCTAGCATTATTGTCTGTATGATTATGACCCATTGTGCCAGATAAGAAGCAAGTGTACAGTTTACAGGCTGTAATTGGCAAGACATATTGTACTTAAAAACCTCGAAATATAGATTAGAGGCTGAAGTAGTCACGAGATGTTTGTTGGAAACGAACTGGAGCACATGAATAATGAAATTTCGGAGGTTCTGACTACCTTCTTTTGCTTGAGAAGAGAATACTAATTATAATTTCCTATGTATATGAAACTGGCATCCTCCTCGCTGGCCACGACCTCACACAGAAGCCATATAATGATAATTCTGTGTTTTCTGTAGAAAATCAGAAGAATATGAGAAACGTGTTCTCTTCATCCTTGTAGCATGTAATGCACAGACGATTATATGACTTACTAGCGGCGTGTTATGCATATAATTAATTGTCATTGTAACATAATACCAACTGGATGGTTATGAAAACGAAAAGTAAAACCAGTACTAAATTGTCACTAGATTGGTTCTTTTGTAATTTTTATTTTTTGAGCTGTTGTACAAGTCCCTCTGGGAGAAGAATAATTTAAATTTCATTTTTAGAAGAAGTTATTACTTTGCAACATCTATTTTTGTTCATGTCTATCTATTGGAGGAAATTTTTCAATGCAACTTAATTACTTATGAGTTGATGCATTGATTTTTTTTTTTTTTTTAAAGATCAAAGCTTTGGTGCACAAGAACAATTGCTGAGAGTAAGTTGATTACTGAACCATTGCAGCTACAGCCTACAAGTGAAATTGCCAGAAATTCTGAAGAACTTTGTATGAATCATGCTGATAACATGTTTTTTTTCTTGTTATCTTATATGTACTTCACTGAGCAGAGGATATTTGCACAAATTTGCGCCTATGAAAAAACAAAGGAGTTACAGTGTACTATACTGAGTCTTATGGGCTCTCTCTCTCTCTCTCTCTTCCTTTGCTAAAAGTCTCTGATACTCTTCTCACTTGTGCCTTCTCGTGGAGACTCTGCTGGCTTCCTAGATTTCTTCTTCTATAATGTCCTTCCCCTTGACCATTTCTGTTCTTGTACCTCTTCTTTAGATGCTTGGTTCAGGTTTTAATCGGAGCTTTCCATCAGATCTCTGATGAAGTCCCCTGTTGCTAGGTGTTGAATTGTTGTTGTTCTTTACTTTTCTGGGCTGCTCATCTGAACTCAGGTTTAATTTGCTTACGTCTTCTCTGATCTCTGATGTTTGTTGTCTTCCTTGGAATTGTTCAGGAGATGGAAGTTGTCTACTTGTTTCCCTGTAGCATTTCTCTCGTTCAAAGAAGAGAACTTGGACCACTGTTCTCAATGGCAGGTGCTCGTTCTTCACAGCATGGGCACATACATCAGGTGACAATTTCTGGCAATCTAGAACATGGCAGAGCTGCTTCCTATCTGCTTTAGTAAGATCTGGATGCTTCTAGCATCCAGTAAATCAATGCAAATGAGAAGAAATGAAAATTTTGCTGTTGTTATTGAAAATATAAGGACATTGAAAACATATAAAGTTATTACACAGAAACATGTTAAATTTGATGTAGAGTTAGAAATACTGATAATTAATAGCCAGTAGATCTCAAAAATAGAGTTATGGTGAATTTAATTCACTGGGATCATGTTTATTTATTTATTTCTCTATAAATCCACTATAATATCCTACCTTGAGATAAATGTTGATTGCCTTGTATAGATCATCGTGTTCAGGCCTTGCAATTCTTGGCAAAGCTTCAGCAAGAGATGCCACTTTCTGAACTGGTATGTTTGCATCATTTGCCACTACTTGCAGGAAAGAATCAATGAGCTTTCCCGCTTTTCTAATTAGTCTTAGTGACTGGTTTTCATATGTAGGAGTTTGTCTTTTCCAGTGCCTCAAGAAACTCTCCAAAACTGTCTTAACCAAATCAACGTCATAAGAAGCATTGTGATCATCAGAAGATTGAGCAGGAAGCAGCAGGTCATTCAATGTTGCCTCCTCAAATTGCATGCCTGATCGTCTTGTGAGTTCTGCCTTTGTCACAGGAGATGCCCCAAGAAAATTTGCGAGGCCAAGGAGTCTTATCATGAATCCAATTGAGACAGATCCTCTGTCAGCTGGAATCAGGCTCACAATGGTCTCAAGAATTTTTTCTTTTCTGTCTAAAGAATTTTCAGCTTGAGAAGTTGAACACTCTCTAGGCATACTTTTTGTGATGTCTGGTAGCCAACGACACGTATACACATGCAGAGCTTCTCCAATAAGCTGCGGTGGCAGCACATTTGTAGACCTAATAGCAGTAACTATACATCTTAACATGTCTATGTCAAGGAAAGATATGTCCTCTGTCCACCAATCCTTTGGAACCGATTGACGGCGCCTTTTTTCGTACCCTGGTCTAGTGTAGGTATAAGACCATGTAACCTGCATGTCGTCTCTCTCCACATCAAAATTAAATGCAAGAAAAATCAATGTAATTAGTTCAGAAAAACATGGAATTAATTATAGTATCTAGTATGTCTAACCTTCGCTGGAGGTGTCAGTATCTTTTGAACAATTGATTCAACGCACCTTCTGACTATCCCAAAATTTTCTGACCACTCAAACAACCTTCCAGTGTTTTGCAGTGTGACAATGGAGTCCTTCCAACCTTCAAGAATGCAAGATGAGAAGAAAACCTCCAATCTCGAGACAAAGTTTACCTTTTCAACTGCTTCAGTCATTTGAAGGAACTTGGACGCACAAAAGGCAGGTACAAAATTATGTGCACTGAGATTTATTGTGATCCCATAGCAAAACTTTGCACACAGCTCAAAAGCCTCTTCTCCACCAGGAATATCATGCAGCTCCAGGGTGATGTTGCTAGGATCTTCTTCTTCCAACTCAGAGCAATGCTGTTGGAGTAAGTTGCTCTTTGGAACGAGAGGATACTACAGCTCACAACAGAATCAGGAAAGATATGAGTGATTTTGTCTTAAGATAGGGCTATTGTCAGTACTGCCTCAATGGAAGAGCAGCGACTGTTTAACAAGAAAGGAAGAAGGTATGTACATACTCCATGTGTCCCATAAAGATAAATTTGTTTCCATTTTCATACATTTTAGGAAAATATGATTAATATAGTTGGAAATATAAATTTTACATATGTTTTTTCTAATATACCACTACATGAAATAATAGTTTAAATATGAGTAGTTCATATTTGTTGATAACAAGGCACGTTAAATACGGGTATATTACAAAATTAAGAAATCGACTATATTCTCAAAAAAGAAATTGGCCCATATGAGATAAACAAAAAAGGAAAACAAGCCTATCTTTGTGTGACGAAGGGAGTATTATTTTAGCATACTATCTTTCTTAAATGGAAATTTGTCTGCTAGAATGATTTAGTGCACTGGCAATGATGTGTTTTCCAAAATTTTGGTTTTTGTACATGATAATTAATCTCAAATCATACCTTATGAAGAAGATATATAATATTGTTTACTCGAATGGTGAGGTAACTTGGTACATCTAATATCACTGTCCTGCAATTTTCAAAACAAAATTAACATCAAGATACATGCAGATTAATGTTATAACATGAGTTAAGGCAGTTCATGTACCTAACAGCCTCCTCTGTGTAGAAGGTGTCTGGCCTTGTTCCAAGTTTCATAAACTTCATATTTGTTAATTCTGTTTGAGTAAGGTGATTTTTGGTGTACTTTTCATAGAACTGAGATGTATCTTTGCCTGTTAATTTCAAAGAGAAATTAATTTGTGATCTTTAGTTCATTTGTTGTTACTAAGGAAGCAGAAGCTGCAGAAAAGAATTTTTAACTTAGTGTATAAAATATGAGAACAACAATATTCTAGTAAACGTATGTGTTAAAAAGGGAATTAAAGGCGTCGCAGGGATTGCAATACGCAAGCTAAGTAGAAGAATGCTTCTTGCTGAAAGAAGAATTACCGCTCAATGGAAATCATATTTGGAGATTAATATAGTTGCACAAAGAAAGAAAAAGGCAAACTCAAACAATGTTAAGATGGATCAAGAAATTAAAGAAAATCCAATCACAAGGCTACTTAATATACATACAACTGACCTCTGTTTGATTGACTTGTAGGGGTTTTATCCTTGTATCATTGTAAGTATTGGACATACTGAATAAAGATCCCATCATATTCTCAGGTTCCTATATATAGCTCTACATGACATTCAGATACTGGACAAGACTCGAAGATATTTCGACGAGGTCACTTTTCAGCCTCCTTTTCTTTGTTAATACTGTCCATGGTTGTATAATCCAACCATGCCAAACATGTACTGCTACAAGAATGTAAACATATATTCTTGGCAGTTAAAGGCTTAAAGCCACCTATACCCAATGGGACACAAAGTATGTCCTCTTTGGAATGCACTAACTTTAAAGGAATAAGTTTATGAAGAAAAGGTAAGTTTAACATTCATCACTAAAAAGTTAGATAATATAGGAAAGAAAAACAATCATACATATCACTAATGATGAAAAGGGCATTCTTAAGGATTTTCTTTGTAAACTGTAAACACATTCTATGTGCATGTTTCAGATTCTTGACGATTGAACATCTAAGATTTTAATGCAAGAAAGCTTCGTCGCAACCACCACCTTTAACTGCATAGGTACCTGGAATCTTGAACTAGTGACCCTTGCTTTGGGAGAGAGACTGAATGGAATCATAAGGCTACTATATAAAGAGGGTGCAAAATCAATGTTCTTTTTCCAATTAGAAAAAATATCTTGAATTCAATTGTTTTCCTTGAATAAGGAAAAATAAATATACACCCCAAAGTCTCTTCTTCGTGCATATATGTTCGTTAACGCACTTTAATCAGTGGGATACAGTGCTCAATTAAAATATATGAAAGAAGAATCAAGATCTACCGTGAAAGCAGCTGATTACTGTTAACCATCCCACAAAGCTGCAAGTTTACATTTTCCATTAACTGCTGATGCATATTTGAGGAAATTAAGCCAATGGCCCTGACTAATAATCAAAGCTTCATCACTTGCTGATCACGAATCATCCATGACTGAATTTCATGGAATTGTTTAACTTGCGATTCAAATATATGCGCAACTACAAAAGAAAGAAAAAACAGTTATCAATTTCTTGCATGTAGCATTGATGTTATTGAGACAAACGGATAGACATGCGCAAAAGGAGAGGAATGAGAGAGTAGCAACTTAAAGGTCATATCTTATATACAGAAATATACAACCCTATCTTCATTGAGACATATGGAAAGATGACTAGTGTATATTAAATATGCTCTTAGTCAACATATAAAGTAATGCATCAAAAGAATCAGGGGTGTTTGGTATGGATTAAAATCAGATTTTTAGTGGATTGTGATAGAAGTTTTTGAAATGTGTGACTTATGAAAGATGTGGTTGATATTGATTGTTTGACTTTGACTTAGATTAAAATCAGATTTTAATTCGGCTCAAATGCTTATAAACAAGCACACATACAAACTAGTTTTTTGTGCTCTATATGTGATTGGAATCCTTTCATACATAGAAGCATGCAAAGCAAGTGGTTGGAGTGGGAGTGGGTCTTCCAGCTGGCCCTACCATTATTTGAAAAAAGTGTTTGGTGGGACCAGATAGAAAGATCCCATACTACACATTTCTAGTCATTCATTATAGTTTCTCCCACTTAGAGTCGTCGTCTTCCTTTTCTAAGGTTTTTTGATGATAGGTTTGCTTCATGTCGACCATGTATCTTATCACCTACCATTTGATTCATTTACAGACATGAAATCTTGATCGGAGAGGACTTCGTTGGTTGTTCTGGAGAAGAAGCATCAGGTTTTCAGGCATACACTGTCATTTCTCTTTCAGTTGTTACTCCGGGGAAAGAAGTTTCATTGGGGAAGGTGGTATCTTCTAGTTAGATCAGTATTTCACACTTTTGTTCGAGGGTGTTTGGTGAGGATTAAAATCAGATTTTGAATGGATTGTGATACAAGTTTTTGAAATGTTTGGTTGAAAAGATGTGGACCATGAAAGATATGATTGATATTGATTATTTGACTTTGACTTAAATTAAAATTTGATTTTAATCCGGTCCAAACATGCTCTTCATCAATAGAAGATTCTTTTCTAGAATTGAGTTTGTGTGTTTAATTTCCTTTCCGTATTCATTAATATTCAGAACTGTTACACATGACTGTTGACAAAGTTTGATGAACTTTTTTTCTTCTTTAGTCCAATCGTGCAATTTGGTGGGGGTATCATGCCCATAAAGGAAAAGAATATGCAATGATGGAATAGAAATTCTAATTTATCTCTTCCTTGTTATTGCTTGGTCAATAAACGCGAAAATACCCTGATGATGGTCCTTATGATTATCACTAATTAAGACCTTTTTTTTTTTTTTTTAAATGTAGGAAACCGGCCGCAGACGCTATTCGCGAGTGCGCACTGGGTAAACCTCGCTCCATTTGCAATAGTCCACAAATCACACATGAGAGATAAACCGTACTAGGCAAGCTCGATGAGACGGGCTCGACCTTGGGATTTCGCGTTCACCTGCTTCACCAACTCGGTCGCCCCCCGAAGGGGTCAATTTCTATAAGACTTTTAATTGTTACTATGGTAGTGTAGTGTAGTGTAATGTTAATTGATAGAATTTCACATCGAATAAAGTATCGAATAAAGATGAAAACATAGAAAAATTTATAAGGGTTTGGATTACTTCTCTTAATAAAGTTGATATTTTAAAATTGAACTCCAAATCTTTACATGTAATGGGTGCCACCGTCTTTCTAATATCGATTGATTTTGTTTGAAGGATTTGGGGACGATAGGCCTCACTATCTCATTAAAAAGATACTCATGTCTCGTATCTCTTACAGTAGAATATGTTCTGCCGTTCGAAAATCTACCAAATGAAAGTAAATTTTTAAGGACCGGCGAGTTGAGGATAATTTATCCTTCGTATTCCTTTCTTTTTTTTTCTTTTTTTTTTTCTGTCATATTCATTCATATAAGTTTTTATTGATGTGGTTCCAACCATAACTTGAAATTGCCCACTGGGTTGTAAAATATTTAAGATCGAGCGAGGTTGTGAAAATGATAGCCCACCTTCAAAAGTAAGGATGAGTTTGATTTGCTGTTTTCAGTTTTCAATTGTACTAAACACTGAAAACGTGTTTTCTGGTATTTTTGAAAACAAAGTTAAATTTATAACGTAAAAACAAAACACGTATTTGAAGTTTTGAATATTTTTAGTGAAAATTTTGAAAACACTAAAAATAATAATAATAATAATAATAAGTGCTTGAATAAAATTTTACTTAAATAAAATTATAAAAATCAGAAATTCTGAAAAATAAAAATATAAAATTCTAACAAATAACTTTTTTAAAAAATAAGGTTAAAAAATAAATTCAAAAAATAAAATTAATTGTTTACATAGAATTTGTAAAAACATGTTTAGATGGACACAATAAAAATATTTTAATTCCATTTCATTAATTTTTATTTTTATATCCTATATTTTGAACTCAATTTATTATTTTACTTTTGCAGGGAAAAAATAGTATAATATTCATCAACTTTAAAATGTATATATTATTTGATAATATATTAATATAAAATTGTTCTATTTTTACTAAATAATCAAATTTTATGGAATAAATATCATAAAATAATTTTTTCAAAATTTAAAACCAAGCATGTTTTTGTTTTGAGAAATAAAATTAAAAATTAATTTTTTTTTTTTTTTTTGATATGAAAAATTAAAATTTTTAGCATTCATAAAATAATTTTTTCAAAATTTAAAACCAAGCATGTTTTTGTTTTGAGAAATAAAATTAAAAATTAATTTTTTTTTTTTTTGATATGAAAAATTAAAATTTTTAGCAATCTTGAATTGGTCCAAAGATTTTGAGTTGTCAACCTATTTAATGCTACGAGATTAGGTCTCTACGTGACGGAAACTAATAATTTAGTTGGATGCTAGAACCATTTAGAATCTCGAGAGTGTTTTTAACCGTCAATCTTCACGAGACAATTGGAAAATGAATCTTTTTTTTTTTTTTTTTTTCAGTGCCTTCTTATCAAGAAAAATGCTCTTCCAAATGACCATAATTTTGATCCAAAATTCTATCAAAAAGGAATAAAAGTATATCTAAATTGTGAACATTATTCAATGTCAATTTAAATCCTGGATATTCAAATTTTAGCAGACTTTCCGTTGTGATGCAACGAGTAAATCTAGAGTCATGTGTTGAGCCAAAATCCCGATACAAACCCGCACCGCTCTCCATGTTTTTAGGGAACCCGGACCCACCTTACACGAACCAATTTATGCAGGCTTGGTCCGTGGCAGTGAACCATGCCGAAACCAGAGAACTTAAGGCGTTTCAGACCAAGTATGGCTCGACATTTTACCGTTTCTTAAACTCCTCTCTATGAAACTATGAAACAACATCGTACAAGGAAGACCGCAAAATTAACGACATTAAAAGGACCTTACTTATAAATTTCGTCATTGCTTGACAGAATATATTCCATTCTACACATGTCATCACCAATTAGAAAACGTTATGCTGCAAGAGTTCATTAAGTTTCGAGAGAAAATGACCTTGCTAAAATCAGATGGTGCTATTAACTTCTAAGACCTGGTAAATGTGAACTGCCAACCTGTGAATTCAGGAGTCAGCAACGGCGGCTGCTCCACCTTGTCGGGTGCTGTCTCCGCCAGTCTGTACATCACCTATGGTCATGGTAGTAACAATTCAGATCTTTCACAGTCAAACCGAGACCAGTTCACTGCTCTTCTTCAAGATTTTAAGGAGTTTCAAAACACAATGCTACCTCCATACCGAGTTAAATCCACCAGCATACATAACAAAAATGACTTGAACAAAACAAATATTGAAACTCAAGAGAGTGAAATGATGGTCAAAGAAATGACATGAGTAACAAGCCTAGACGCTACAGGAAGTTGTCCACACACCTTTNATACTAACATGAGTAAATGACTGTTATAGAGCAGACTGGTGGTGGTGGAATTTTGCTTGGTCCATCCGCCAAATGTTTCTGGGCTCTGGGTGGTGGTAGAATGAATTTCTTGCCACAGGCGTACAAATACTCCTAAGAGGAAGAGAATCAGGGGGGTTATACAGACTGAAGAAGCGACTGCTTGCAGGTTGGAGCAAATGAAAATTAAGAACTGAGAGGCAGCAGCTAATGCACAAGCCAATAAAAAGGTACATTTATTTTTGCTGCTATATTTCGAGTACTAGTAGGTATGTAGAATTGTTACACGGCCACCCTGAACTTCAATAGTCAAAAGAACTAAAAGGCCTATCCTGATGGTGTTAACATAACGATTAAGAATTTTGCCAGCAGAGTAAAGTGGTCTAATAGGAAATTACGTCTAAACAACAAACAATAATATGAGCAAACATTGAAGAAGATGGTTTTAGTAAACATGCCT
>CAIGRO010092435.1:0-12343 GCA_903798355.1 Fraxinus baroniana | reverse complement strand
TCTGACTCGTTTGTAGTTAAAGTAGACCAAATAAAGCCCAATTATTTGTTTAATTTGCCTCATAAAGTGAACAAATACCTTTAATAATTTACGTACGAATTTTTCTTCCGAGTGAAGAGTTGATACTAACCCTGAGCATTGCTCTGAAACCTTAATTTTAATAATCAAGTGTTAATAGTTTATTGTCATAATTAAATCGATAAACTTTGTACTATTAAAAATAATTTGTTTAAAGTTTAAAGTTCAACTTGATAGAAAGTCAAATAATCGGCTAAATATCAAATGTTTATCAATTGTCATTGAACTTTAAAAGTTCTCTGAATTACAACTGAATTATTTCAAATGTTATTCCACCCATCACTCCGTCACTCGTCGTTTTAAAATCAACATACTAAAGTGGTAAACCAAATATACCGGTCGAATAAAGATATGCTTGGTGTATATTTGTACAAATGGATATTTTTAGAGAATGTGTAGTTAGAAAATAGAGGAAGAAGTAAGGATTTTTAGTGCAAAATTATTTTATTGGGAGAATAATGTGATGTTCTCTTTGTGTTTCAGTTTTGTGTTTTGAATTCATTTTGGGTTTTGGGTTTTGTGTTTTGTGTTTTGAGTGTCCATTTTGAGATTGTTGAAAATGTGTTCTTTTTAACATTTTGAAAACACCCAAATTTGTTGTTTTGGGTTTTCATTGTAAATTTTTAACTTGTTTTCGAAAATACGAAAGAGAACGCGTTTTCACTTATTTGAAAAATCGAAAACAGAAAACGATTTGAAAATGATAAATAGAACATGCCTTAAGTTGTTGAAATGAGTTTTAAAAAGTTTGTATCAAACATGGACTAAACGAGAAGTTCTCCTCCAACTCTATAAAATCTGTGACAAGCAAACATAGAAGTTCAAGCATTCTCGAACTATAGTTCGACTTATTCATCGAGAATATATAGCTTAAGAGTTGAGAGTCGAAATTTTAATATAAAATGCTCCTTTTTCCTAGTGAAGTGGTTGGCCCAACTGCTCCACGCTTCTTCAAAACAAATTAATTACTGCTACTTATATATAGTTAAAGCAAGCTTGGTAAAGGAATAAAAGATGAATCTGTAATATTTTTCTAAAAGTATATAAATATCAGTAGTGCTCCAAGACATTGCCACTCCAAAGGCCACGAGAAAATAAGAAAAACCATCCACAGTTCACTCCTTTTTACACTATGATCACTGCAATTCACTTCTGATCTCAGTTCAGTTCAAGGGCTCAAGTCAATCTTCTATCCTTGAATCACTTTTCTTTCAAGTAAAAAATCCGAAAAAAGTCTCTCGAATTTTGGATTTCCTAAGAGAAAGATCCAGTTCTAGATATGGATTCATTCAACGTTCATGGCATCGGAGTCGGGAAGGCTAACGTGATCTTTAGGCACAACAAGCTTCAAAAGATCACCACTTTGTTTAGAATCATGGAGCTATGTGTTTTCTTGACCATTCTCTCCAGATTTTCCATTCAACTACCTCTTGCTTTCAAACTTTCTGGGGAATATTTCAGGGGACTTTTTGTCACCCTAATTAGTCCCCTGTTCGTGTTTGTAATTGGAAACTCGATAATCGTCATTCTGTGTCTAAAATCGGGACAGTTATCAGCCAAAGATGGTGTCTATGATGAGTACATGGAAAACTGTCAAAAGACTAACTACAAGTACGAAAAACAGACTAACAAAATTGCCTGCCGTGTATATACTACGAGTTGTGATCACGAGGAAAGGAAAATACACAGAAGTCAATCAGAGAAAATGAAAAGGATGCACACCGAGGAGCCTCACCGGGAACTAAGCCGGTCAATGACAGAAAGATGCCGGAAAAGAGTGAATTATGATAAGAAGCCGGTGGCTACTTCCTGTGCCAAGGATGCAATGAGTGATGAAGAGTTTAGGCAAACTATTGAGGATTTCATCGCTCGACAACAGAGGTTTCTGAGGGAAGAAGAATAATATTCAGCTGTAGTTTCATATGAAACGTGACTAATCTTCTATAGGCATGTCTGATATAAGGTACTCGACAATACTGTACAGTATCATGTACTAAATTTTAACTTCTTTTTTCTTCCTTAGTTGTATCCAATAGAGTCCATGTAGATGTAGACCCTTTTGTATACTTATCATATTTACAAACCTTAATCAAGATTTGATAAAGTTTTGTACTAGTTGTTAATCTATTGTGACCTTTTTCTCTTTACACGCAGGGGCAGATCTAGCACTTGGCCAGCCCTCGCAGTTGCCCATACTGGATCCATCGGGAGCTTCTTTAGTTAAGTCGCCACTCGCCTTCCGCCGGGGAAGAAAGAATGAAGCCGTCCGCCTGGGAAGAAAGAATGAAGAAGAAGCTGAATTCTTTTATTTTATTTTTTTTTTCCTTTCTTAATATTTGGGCTTTTTTTTTTTTTTAAAAAAAATAAGGCCCAGCTTGCCAGCCCAATCCATGGGTTTTGCTTGCAAATTACAATTGCAATTCCATTAGAGGAAATTACATCCATCCAGGTCCTTAAAGTTTCAAAATTAAAAATCAGGTATAAAAGTTTTTTAATCAAAATTCAGGTACTATATATACAAATTTCACTTTCCAACCCTAAAATTCCAACCCTAATTCATATGAAACGTGACTAATCTTCTGTAGGCATGTCTGATATACAGTACTCGACAATAATGTACAGTATCATGTACTAAATTTTAACTTCTTTTTTCTTCCTTAGTTGTATCCAATAGAGTCCATGTAGATGTAGATCCTTTTGTATACTTATCATTTTTACAAACCTTAATCAAGATTTGATAAAGTTTCGTACTGGTTGTTAATCTATCGCGACCTTCTTCTCTTTACACACAGGGGCGGATCCAGCACCTGACCAGCCCCATTGGCCGCCCGTGCTGGATCCGCCGGGAGCTTCTTTAGTTAAGTCACCATCGCCGTCCGCCGAGGAAGAAAGAATGAAGCCGTTCGCCAGGGAAGAAAGAATGAAGAAGAAGCTGAATTTTTCTTCTTTTTTTTTTTTTGTTTTTTTTTTTTTTTCCTTTCTTAATATTTGGGCATTTTTTAAAAAAAACATAAGGCCCAACATGCCAGCCTAATCCATGGGTTTTACTTGCAAATTACAATTGCAATTCCATTACCACAAAACCAAAAGCCGACAGAGGACGACGAGGGAGACGACGACGAGTAACGGGGGCGAATCCACTTCATACGTAGAAAAACCTCTCATTCCACCGCCGATTTTGTTGTTTACTCCATCAAATCTCTGTTAATTCTTTCAAATTCATCTACTTTTTCATTGTAAATTTTTCTAGAGATTATCAGTCAAAAGCCTGTGGTAGCTGGCACTGCTGCTTCTAGTAAATTTTATGGTTTTTTTGGAGATTTTTTCTTGTCCATAACTTTTTGGTTTTGTGTGGTTGCTATAGTTGCGGATTTTTTGAATTGATTTTAATCAGTAATATGAAAAAGCTCGGAATTTTTGCCATGAAATGTTTGTCTATTATCTACTCCTGCAATTTTCATTTTTATGCAAATAGTATTTTTCCCATTATCCACTAGTGATTTATGGGCCATTAACACCTAGTAAGCCCAGTAATTATTTCTTGACCGTATCAATTTTAGAGCCTGTTGCACTAGATCTTAATTATTTTAGGTGGATTTTAGTTTTTATACTCGCGGATTTTGTAGATTTTTTTACACCTTTTTACTACTGTAGCAGACAACAATGTATCATATACTTAAAATGATGAGTTCCTTTTAAAGTTTTGTAGTTGATGGTTTGATGAGTCAAGTTACTTGATTTTATGAAAACATAGCTTCATAAGTTAATTATTTTTCTTTCGAGTGAAATGCATGTCATTTTTTCTTGGGATAATGCCAATATGCGTGGCTTGGAGGTACCATGAATAATGATTTATGTTCTATAAATAATGAGTTAACTGACAATTTGACATTCAAATGAGAATTGTAATTTGTGAATATATGACTTGTGAATCTGTAATTTGAGAATTTATTACGCATGTATAGGAATTTAGGTTTTTGGGTTAAAAAAAACTCAATTGAGACTCTGTGATTTAGGAATTTGGGGTTTAGAGTTTAAGGTTTATGGTTAATAAATGTCATTGATATTACGATCGTTGATTGTCGAACGTCAACGGTCAACATTAAAAGTCCACCCTAGCTGAACTTTGACCCTGAATTTGCCCCTGTTTACACGGGTTTGGGACCCGCTATGATTTCCTGTGAAAGAGATGTAGATTTGGGACAATAGATTTAAGTATGGATGGTGCTCTTTAGGAAGAAATTCCGGAGGATTTTCTTTTCTGGATAATTAGGAAAAGTGGAATTATGCTGAGAACTGTATTCTGATTCTCGTTCCATGGAAAGGTATGATTTGATGCCATAATTCTAATCTGGTTCTTGAATTATTACACATAAAAACTAAAGTATAAAGCCATAAGATAAAAGAGTAGTAGTTTTATAATTGTCACATGAGTCATTCCTTACACAGCAGCATATATCCTCCCACAGAAGAAATTATCTTTATTATTCACTATAGTTTATGGGCTCTAATTATTTGGATAGTCTACTGCTCAAACTTTCTGTTCCACCTAGCAATCTGCTTTTCTTCATAGTGGAACTTCCATGCTTGCTAATTACTTTTGATCTTGACCACTTAGACCATGTTTGATAAATTCGACTACATAAATGTACGACTGATCATGCCTAGACTTGGGGGTCGGCGTCTCTTCCGCGGCCTAGCCATGTGGGCCCATGAAAATTCGCTCACTTTACTCTTAGTTGCTAACTATTCTTGATAAAGTGGTCAAGTCATTGGGGCCATTGACAAGTTTCCGCAAGAATTTATTGAGAAAACTACCTTATATCAGCTTTTTCTTAAAAAAAATTTAGTCAGACAAAATATTCCATCAAATTATTCGAACATATTCAACAATACTACGTCGTCCTAGATGGTGAAATGCAATCTTTAAAGTCTGAGGATCTGTGGGTTTAAACATGTTTCTATATCAATTCTTTTGTCGTTTTGCATAAATAAAGGGTCGATAGAATATAAAGATAGCCAATATCTATATATAGAACATAATATTGAAGTTTAAAAATGTAACATTTAAGTAAAATAAATGAGAAAGAAATAAAAAGTATAATGAATTGCTCGTTCATGTAAAATAATTGAACTGGCGAGAATTAACAAGTAAAAATAATCAGGGCCATTCTCCACGGATTGCAGTAACGCTAATCAAAATAAATTAATAAAACTTTGACAAAATGTTATATTTCTTAGACAATATCAATCGTCTTCAAGTTTTAATCAAAGGGTAATTATATAAACACTACAAATTTTATTAACTGCACCACGATTTTTAGTATTTACTTATATAGCCTTAAGTAAAGTTAAATAATTACTTCTTTTTTCCACAACTGAATGTGCATAGTTTTTCTTATTTATTGTACCACCACAAACAATAACCAAATTTTTTTTTTCTCAACAACTGAATGTGCATAGTTTTTCCATCGAAGGCGACTTTTGCTTTCTTCCACGGTGGGCAATATAATTTCTTTTCCTCACTGTAAATGAATTAATACTCTTATGATTTTTTTTTGGTTTCTTACTCTGATGGTTTTCATGAATTATACATCAAAGTAAGTTATGAATTTGGATATATGACTACATGGTTTTTAATTAGTGAGAACTAATTGGCATAAATGTATATGTTGGAATTTTGTATGATTATTTAAGTGAAATTCATTATATGAAGAATGAGAAATTAAGTCAAATTTTAGTTGCTTAAATACATGACTTGTTGAAAAATCGTATTGAATATTATGAAATATTCTAGAAATCTTTGGATGGGAAGGTGTGTCATTCCATATGAAAGATCACGACTTTTGGCAGGATTATTTTTCACTGGATGTATCTCTTCATGTATAGAAATAAATTTGAAGAGGCGTGTCCTTTTGTATGGTAGTGTCTTTTGAGACAAACATTTTCAACTACTACATATAGATCACATGTGTTTGGGTTTTAATAATTCAATTCATAATTCTATATCATTTCTTTTGGTTGCATTGAATACAAACACTTTGTAAAAGTAGTATTTTCTTGCCTAAAAACATAGTTCGGTAGAGAGAGAATTCCGTTAAAAGTTAGTTGGTGTACATAATTTGGAGTGCTCTTATTGCGAGATGTGGTCGTTGTATTTTGGGATATGATTGCCGAAAAATCATTAGCACTGATGGCGGGAAAATTCATCTTAAGGATAAAGTGTCAACACTCGTGTCGACCAATTCTATCACTTGCAGTTCTTTGTGTTTACAATTTACTGGATATGCTTATGCTTTTTGAGTGTATTAAACCACCTTCCAAGAGGGTATGCCAACAATAAGGGGGATAAAAAAACCAATTTATTGTCTTCCATGGCAAACGCTACAACAATGAATTTGAGAAGGCAGGGCAATCCAATGAAGATGACCATTTGGAGAAATGTTTTGGTAACATAATTAACTTGGCAGCTGCTGACTGGTGAACACCAAAATAGATGGAAACCAATGCCTGGTTGTGTTGTTGGACAAGAGATGGATGAATTAATGGTTTGTAATAAGCAAATTCGTTGTTATTCCTTTCTTTACTTTTAAGTGTGTTGAACTTCTGTTTTCGTAACAGAAATTGATACCTTTGGGAATTTGGTTAATAAAATTGAATAAAAGTTGATTTTGTATCAACTTCATCCAAGTATCCAGACATGATTTTATGGTCAAATCATGAAAGTATATATACTAACTTGTTCTACTCGTCAAGTAGATGATTTGAATTTCAAAACCAATTCCAAATAAATGAGTTATTTTTGTCCAAAATACGAGAAAATCGAATTTTGGCCATATAAGACTACCGCTCAAGCGGCCGCTTGACACCAAGCGAGTTCTAGGTCTCTGCTTTTCGCGCTCGAGCGACGAGGCAGATGTCCAGCAAGCGACATGAAGGGTTGCTTCCTTTCATGAAAAATGCTGAATTTTGGAGTATGTCTCTCTGACCAAACCCCTTAATCTCTATAACTTGGACTTCCTTGGTGGTCTAAAATCGTTCATTATGATATGCATTAGTTTGTTGATAAGTGATTCAATTTTATAGAATTGAAAGTTCATTGGATAGATTTGTGCCAAACCAATGTCTTATCATTAGGGCTTATTATGTCGTTAAATTATATAGGCAACCACACTTTGATTTTGGATATGTGCCCCTTTTTTTCCCTTACATTTGTGTATATAAAAGGGTAATTCAGTAGATTCTCTGTACTTAGGGAGCTTTCAAAATCACCCTCAATTTCTAAGTTTTATGTTTCTACTTTTTGATAAAAACTTGTTACCGACAATATTGTATGATTCTGTCATCGTAGAGAATCAAATGTAGAGAATCTAAAGTGAGAATGGACGCAGTTATTGATACAGACTTCATCTGAATTCATTGTTCTTTGTCAAATATGATGATGAATACGCCACAATATTATATTTCAATTCTTGTTTTTTTTTTATATTAGGGGTACAATTATAAATTTATTGTTATATATTTATTAAAAATATATTTTAATTGTGGGGTGATTATAATGTGGTGTAGTAATTAAATAGGATTTTCATCAGTGTTTCTAAATTGGGCTTGTCCATTACTCGTCGTAATTGCAACAAGTGGTAATTACATAAAATCAGGTATTTAAAAATTGGTTTTTAAAAATCAGGTCTAAAATTTATTTATTCAAAAATCAGGTACTATATTAAAACCCTAATTGATAACCAAATTTATCTCTCCACTCACTTCCCACATCTCTCTCGCGTCTCCCACCTCTTCTCTTCTCTTCTCCCTCCTTCCCCTACCCCTCTCTCTCTCTCTCCTCTCTCTGCATCCGGCAGCATCGCGACGACGCTACCGTTCGCGCAGCAGAATCGCTGTCTGCGACAGCATCGCGACGCTATCGACGTGAACGACGACGTGGTGGTGTTTTTATGGTGTTTTGTGCACAATAGCGTGGTTGGTGGTGGTGTTGATAGTCATTCGGCGATAACGGTGGTGTTTTGCGTGGTTGGATGCGACGTGGTGGTGGTGTGTTGTGTGGTTGGATGCAGCGGTGGTGGTAGTGTTTTGTGGTGGTGTGGTATAGACGGAAATGGTGGTCGTTTTTGTTGCTGACGGTGCGGGTGGTGTGGGATATTGTTTGTGACCAATTATTTGGTTGATTTGTGACCAAGTATTGATGGTGGATCGGGAGTGGGAGTGGGAGTGGGGTGTTTGATGTATGTGACCCACTATTTGATTCATCATGATTAACTATTAAACTGTGACCTTAAAATTCGATAATTTGTGATTAAACCCTTGTTTAATACACATTAAATTTTTTATTCTCATTCTTCCACTCATTTTCAATCACACAATTTTCAATAAAATAATATTTTACATTACATCAATAATTCTTCCTTCTTTTTCAACCACACATTTTCTATCAATCTACTATTTCAAAATATATTCTTCCAAAATAATGTGACTCAAACACACCCTAAAAATAATTCGTGACCAGCAAATTTGAAAATGTATGATCTATAATTTTTTTGATTTGTGATCTCGAAATAATAAGTGACCTCGAAATTTGAAAATTTGTGATCGGCATATCAATTGTGACCTATACTTTTTTTAATTTGTGACATATCAATAATTTGTGACCAATTAATTTGACAATATGTGACTAATAAATAAATTGTGACCTATAATTATGGATATGTGACCATTAATTATATAATTATGAATTTATTGTTTTTAAATAATAAATATATTTAGTTAATTAGCTAAATAGCTGATTTTTGCAACTTTCAAATTTGAAACTTGATTTTTGCATTGATGAAACTTAAAACCTGATCCTTGAATTTTTCCCTTGCAGCAAATTCGGACTTTGCTGGTGGCAAAGTAGCAAAGTGCAACAGTTGATAGAATAAGCCCAACTCAACCTAAATCCCTGTTTAACCATCATTATTTGAGAAAAATAATATTTTGAATAGTAATTATGAAGAGAATATGTAAATAAAAAGAAGGAAAAATTTTAATTTACATGCAGAATATTTTATTACATGAATGTTTGGTTAAAAACTAATATATAGAAGAAGAAAAAAAGTTTTCGTCAAATAGAGACTAAATTGAGACCATTTTATTGACTCCAGATCGGCTCGGAAAAGCAATTGGAGTTAAATCTTTCTAAAAATCTTCCCTTGATTATTTTATTTTATTTTTACTTTGCGCCCGTAGTGAGGTTGTAGGCTTATTTAGAGCCTGTTTGGTACAGCTTAAAATCCAATTAAAATTGAAAATATGGCCGTTATTGGTCCCACCCGTCTAATAAAAGTCAACAATAACGGCTATATTTTCAATTTTGATATATGCCCTGCCTTGGCCTTTTTAGAATCACTTAAAGCCAAGTATATAAAATAATGTCCAGCCCAATTAATCATATCTTCAGCCCATTCTAATTAATAAAGCCCAATAACCATTGTGCCATATTTCCCCACAGAAAAGAAAAAAGTTTTCAAATAATGGTTGTCAAATAGAGACTAAATTGAGACCATTTTAATATTTTATTGACTTCATTTCGACTCGGTAAAGCAATTGGAGTTAAATCTTTCTAAAAATCTTCCCTCGATTATTTTATTTTGTTTTTACTTTGCGCCCGTAGTGAGGTTGTAGGCTTATTTACTTTTCAATTCAAGATAGCTTGCTAGCCCTCCGTCTATATTTACTTTAAAAATAATAATAAGGGGGTGTTTGAGCCCATTATTTTTTAAGAATATTGAAATATAAGATTAATGGAGAATGTGTGAATTAAAAAGAAAGAACAATTTTATTTGCATGTAATATTATTTTAATGAAGAATGTGTGATTAAAAAAAAAGAAAAAGAAAAAGAAAAATATATTGTGGAAAAAATGGGAATCAAACATCCCCTGAGAAAAATGAAAATACGTAAAACTCAACTCCAATTAACCAATCTCACATTAACCAAATAGAACTTATAAATAGTCTAGAGCACTCGAGTTCAGTACGTATATGATTAGACTAGTAAAATAGTCGTGGTGAATCGAAATTATTGTCAAACTTCATTATGAACCACATATTCCAATTAATTCACAAATATTATATATATTTATAAATTTAACCATTTATAAGGCTAAATGAAATGAACAATTGATGCCAACTAGTTGTAGGGTGCATGTAGACTGGTGAAATTGGGATACAATAATGAAACTCAAATTAGAATATTGTTAGATAATGTTGAAGCCCCACCTGAGCGAATTTCATAGCTGTCATTGAATAATTCAAGATTTGCAAGCATATTTTCTTGGTATATAACTTTTCGACGTAATGTATTTATTCTCTATGTTTTCATTTTTCAATGCTAATTCTTTACAAGTATGCAACTACAACTCAGTGGAGTGCCACTATGAACAAGAAGCCATTGACCCCAAGAAAGGGGCTTAATTTTCACCTATTAAGGGTTCATTTGACATTATTTTTTAAAGGTCAAAATGTGCTTTTAAAATTAAGAAGTTATTTTTTTAATGTGTTTGAATAATTTTTATGAAAGCGTTTTGTCTTGTTCGAAAAGCTTTTAAAAAAAGCTAACCTAATTAATTTACAAATTGAGAGTAAAGTGTTATTTTTTATTTGGCAACAAAAATTGATGTGATTATGGTATTATGCTAAGATTAGCTTAGATTTAGGTCAGAAATATCAAAAAAGGTCTTTCAAGAAACGCTTTCCTTTAAATGTTGGCCACCAACTAATTCTACCATATATATGTTGGTTGTTCAATGAGATGAAAATTCATTTACGACAAATATAATTTCATTCAAATTTACGTATATAACACTTTCACTCCAGTATCAATCATGTGAAGGATCGAACCATGGGAACATATCTAATGGGCTATCACCTCGTTTGGCCAAATTTTCCAATCTTTTCATAATTATAGTTCACTACGACATTTGGCTGACTTGTTTTCAATTTCTTTCAATTGGATAACAACATTTTAATTTTATTTCAATTGAATAACTATAACTTTATTTCAATTAAAGTAATTATATTCAATTCAACTCACGATAATCAATGACGGACAGTAAATAAATGACAACCATTGTTACGTTCAAATCCACATGGGTACGTGATCGTTGTACAAGTAATAGAAGTAGTGGAATTCCAGTTTATCGTTCTCCCGATGAATAAGGTTTAAATGTAGTTCAATGGTTAGTATTAAATTCGAGAGAATAGTGATTTTGTGATTGTCTATACTACTTCTAATCTATATTAATAAAGCAAGTAAATTGTGATTTTATCGAATGTGAATGCTTGTATTAGATTTATGATCCCCATATTTTCATCTATTTCAATTATCAATTAATCATTTAGTTAATTAATTTTTTATTTTTTATTTTTTTTGCACCAACATATTGTTGTTATTGTAAATTGTCTCATAATTCTTGGCCCAGTTTGTGTGCTGGGCCTGTTCTGTGGAATGGATAATTGGCCCAAACTTATGTGACTCGTTGCAAAGTCGTGTTTCTACTTTCAAGTCTTAGTTATTATCTTGATCTGCCTATCTGCCCTACATCTGGCCTCATCCTCACCGTTGGCTGCAGTCTGTTGATCTCCCTGCCTTAAGTGTTCTCAAAGCTTCACTTTTCTATGGTGGAAAAACCATTCGGTTTCGGCTGTGTTCTCTGTGTGATTAGGGTTCATCCTCTTGCTTTCTATAGAATGTAAATCTGAGTGATTTTCTGTGTAATTTTTAGTGATAAAAGCAGTGAGAACTCTTTATCTATTCTTTGTGAGATTGTGTATATTTTGAGTGAACTTGAGGCTAGAATAATCTTTGTTGTTATTGTAAATTGCCTCATAATTCTTGGCCCCGTTTGTGTGTTGGACCTGTGCTGTGGAAGGGATAATTGGCCCAAACTTATGTGACCCGTTGCAAAGTCGTGTTTCTACTTTCAAGTCTTAGTTATTATCTTGATCTGCCTATCTGCCCTACATCTGGCCTCATCCTTACCGTTGACTGCGGTCTGTTGATCTCCCTGCCTTAAGTGTTCTCAAAGCTTCACTTTTCTATGGTGGAAAAACCATTCGGTTTCGGCTGTGTTCTCTGTGTGATTAGGGTTCATCCTCTTGCTTTCTACAGAATGTAAATCTGAGTGATTTTTGTGTAATTCTTAGTGATAAGAGCAGTGAGAACATTCGATCTATTCTTTGTGAGATTGTGTATATTCTGAGTGTTTGTGAGGC
>CAIGRO010092433.1:0-10061 GCA_903798355.1 Fraxinus baroniana | reverse complement strand
TTTTTGAATGGGGAATATCAAAGTCTCTGCCTTATAAGCCATAATATATTAGTTGAGTTGAGTCAATCAATGAATTATGGATTAATGGGTTGATGTAGAGTACAATTGAACTTAGGTTGTAAGTTGTGGATTATGCTGCTCTTGGGTAAGTGGTAAGTGTTAGGTAAAATAATAATAATAATAATAATAATAATAATAATAAATTTGCCCCATGTGGGTCCATCCCTGTATATAGTAACTTGTCAATTCCCTTTCGTCGTAACGAAACCAAAATCCAAAATATTATGCAACTACCTTAGTACATCACTACATGATAGTTCTATAATTGAAATATACAACCTTCTATTATTAAATGTAATAAATAAATAAACATCCAAACCATGGACCATATAGTTCAGCTACCTGAAACACATGTATTCATGGGCACTGGGCGCTTAATCCCCTAGACCTCCATAAAGTAGAAAAGACAAATCAATAAAGTACCGTACAATGCAGGCATCCAAATAACACGTTAGCCGGAATTTCAAACCAAATCGACTTTCCATTAACAAATTAAGATTCAACCAGTACATGGAAATTCAGGACATTACCTCTTTCGTGTTTTGATGTGGTTTACTTATGGAATGTGGGTTCGTGTGTGGATAGTTTACGGGTTGAAAATCACCTACACCTGGATTTGGTGTTACTTGGAAGGTGAAGAACTTCTGCCAATCTCGAAGTCTGGAACAATCATATAATGGGAGATTGTTGAAGGAAATTGATTTAGGGTTCATGATTTGAGATTATGGAAAATGGGTAGATGGATTTCAATTTTAAAGTGCATGATTGATTTTTGTAATTGTAATCGCGTCCACCGTGACTTGAGTTTCACATTGTCAATTGCCATATGGATTGTCTTCAAGCCACGTGAGATTGTATCAAACGACTGGGGTGTTGAGTGATGAATGGAGTGGCACATTTGTAAGTTCAATTACCGTTCAGCAGCAAAATAAAGTTCGGTGACCATAACGTAACCTTGTGTTAAGTTGAGTGAGTAATGAAACTTTTTACTCTTATAAACTAATATGTTATGCTCATTGAAATTAACTCCTTATTGCAATTAGGATGGACAATGAATTGGATTTTGATCTTAGCCCGATAACTCGATCAATATTCGAATATGATAATCCATTAACTAAATTAAGCAAATATGGATATAGATGAACCCGATCCAAAAACAACTCGATTCAATTTGTTATAATAATATAATATATTTTATATATTATCGCATAATTTATTACACAAAAATTCTCATTTTGAAACTTGTATTTAATTTTTTATTAATTAAAATAAAGTAAAAAATAATTATTTATTTTATAAATTATAGGGGCCGACTGTTGGAGTTGCTTTCATTGTTCCACACTTCCCATTTCAGATACTCACTAGAATATCATAGATTTTGCAATCTATAAATAAGTAGGCCAAGAATTGCATAAAAAGTCATGAGAACCTTTTAATTCTAGAGTTTAGAATTTCATAAAATGTTTATATTCTCAATTTCTTCAATTTCGGATCAAATATCTAATAACATAATAAATCGAATATAGATTTAACAATCAAATATTCGTTGAATTTCGAATTGGACATTTACAGCCATAATCGCAATGTATAAATCCATGCAATTGCATTCTTATAAATTTTACCATCTTCCAAATTGATTCAGGCTGGTCCCCAATTCAACAATTCTCGTGTGTCTTAGTCCTTTTTCAAGTTTTCATTCAACTTTAATCATTTTTAATACTAAACTTCACATTTAGTTCCTCATCAACCCAAAATCATTCAAAATTGATTCAAAATGCAAGTTTTGAAAAGCTCATAATTTAGTCTCAAACTTTATAAAGGTTGAATTAAACTCTCAAAACTTATGAATTTCGTCTGATTACTGTATTAATACTTCCAATTGGTCAATTACAATCCAATTGATCTTTAAGTGCTTAGAATCAACTCCAAGTATGCTCCAATTTTACTTATTTCACATCAATTTCATCTAAGTGCATCCAAATTTAAATTTTTCCTATAATTAACATATTTTACAAAAAATTAAATAATTTTTCACTCATTTAATGATAAATAATTAAGAATAAAAGGCTTAAATAAGTTCACAATGGGCAGTTATCTATCTCGAAAATGCCATCTTGCTGTTTAAAGTGATTTTTTTTTTGTCCCTTGTATCTTGTGTCTATTTTGTGGGCCTTATCCTTTTCTTATTTTTCAGATCTGAAAATTTTTGTTGGGTGTAGTTATAATTTTGTAGATAATCTTTCCGTTTTATGTTTGCTCGGAATAAGGATTTGATGATGTTCTAACCTGTTTGAAAATAATGACTTCTGATTTGTCGTTTAGAGGTCTCAAGTAGAAGAATTACTTATGTCGCTGGTTATATGTTCATGTAAAGAATTATCGATTACTGAATTCATTTCTAAGTTGCTTAGTCTATATTTCCATTTGTTTATATCTCTGTGTTTGTGTGGGCTGATTATTAATAAATAAGCTAAGTGAATAAAAATGCTTTAGTTTCATGGATGACTCTTTTCACCAGATTACAGAGCCATCTAGTGCCGGGGAAGTTCAAATTGACCTGAAAAAATATTAATTTTATTTAAATAGAACCCATATCTTCGAATATAGTTAGGGAATGGACAGTGAGAGAAGTGTTTTCCTAGATTTTTCTATCAGCTGAGTTTCTTGTTTGATCCATTTTCTTGGATGGAATAAATAGTATTGTAGTGATTGAGAGGACTTTATCGTTCACTGCTCAGTGCATATGATTGGTATAATAATTTTTTGATTAGATCTGCATTAGAAATACTGGATAGATATGATCAAATCTCTTATCCCTCGGTCGAGTTTCAAAAAATGAGCCTTCATTTGGTAAATTTATCAATCAATTTATAAAGAGGAATTTTTTATTCTTTCTTTCTGATCACAAGAGATCTTTTTTTCATCACATTTATATGGTCGGCTGTTTATGAATATAATGTTTTCTGCTATACTTTTAAATTCTTCCAATCTGTAGATGAACTTATTGCCAATGCAGCATACATTGGTACCACTGGGAAGGGTATTCTTGCTGCCGATGAGTCTAGCGGCACAATTGGCAAGCGTCTAGCCAGCATCAATATTGAGAACATTGAGACAAACAGGAGAGCTCTTCATGAACTTCTTTTTACCACTCCCGGTCGCCTTCAGTAACTCAGTACCTTAGTGGAGTTATCCTCTTTGAGGAAACTCTTTATCAGAAGACTGCTGCGGGTAATATAGTGAGGAGATATTCATGTTAGTAGTAATATTTGATATGTAGTGATATTTATACGCTGTGATCTTATTTGCAAGTGTCTTGCCCAGCAATGCCAGCAATATTATGCTGCAGGTGCTCAGTTTGCTATATGAATAGCTGTGCTCAAGATCGGTGCCAGTGAACCATCACAGCTTGCTATCAATGAAAATGCCAATGATCTAGCCCGTTATGCCATCATCTGCCAGGAGAACGGTCTGGTACCTATTGTCGAGACTGAAATCCTCGTTGATGTCCCCCATGACATCAACAACTGAGCGAGTTTTTGCTGCCTTATACAAGGCACTAAATGATCACCACATCTCCTCGAGGGAACTTTATTGAAGTTACCCCAGGTCTGGTGTCCCAAAGGTTGCACCAGAAGTCGTTGCTTAGTACATGGTTCGTGCCTTGCAATGCACAGTGCCTCCTGATTCCCTGCTGTGGTAATTTTGTCAGGTGGAGAGAGCGAAGAGGAGGCTACACTCAACCTTAATGCAATGAACAAATTAAAGACCAAGAAGCCATGGACCCTCACTTTTTTGTTCGGACATGCTCTCCAGCCGAGCTCCCTCAAGTCTTGGGCTGGAAAGGAAGAAATTCCAAAATCTCACTGCGTTCCTTGCTAGGGGAAAGGCCAACTCAGAAGCAACCCTTGGAACTTACCACGGAAGCAATGTATTGAACGAGGGCTCCTCCGGCAGTCTCCACGTCAAGGACTACAAGTACTATGTTAAGTTTTAGCTTCCCTAGGTTTTTCTGCTTATTGTGGAGAAAGTAAACGACGTTGTAGTATTCTCAACTTCCTTGTAGACTGGTTTCAACTTATAATAATAAGCTTGAGGAATATATTATTGTGAGACTGGATGCTATTTCCTAAACAATATAAAAGATGCACTTTTTGGTACACGTGTCGCAACCTCCCCTAGTAAACCATAACGATGCCGTTTTAGAGGATTTTCTCAATTCTTTTCTACTTTGTCTCCATGGTGGCACTGAAAAGCACAAGAAAACATACACCAAGCAAAAAACATCGAAAAATTGTGAGACTACTTGCCCGTAGCGTACTTGACAGGATCTCATCGATTGTCCTCCTCCCTAAATCCAAGCTTTTTCAGTTGGAGCTTCTCCTCCGAATGCATTCTGATCCACACTAATCTCTTCTCCGATGATGATATCTGTCCAAAAATTACAGAATTCGTCGAACATGTCCATTCACTTCTATCAATCTGACTATATGTACATCATTCATTATCCGCTCAGTTTTTTTTTCCCGTATAGCTGAGTGAGCTATGAAAGAATGTGGTTTTGGCACTGGATGTTTTATTAGGTTTTTTTTAGAGATTTTTCTTTTCATTTTGATTTTCTAGACTACCTGGCATTTCCTGTAGAATACAGAGGCGATTTGGAGCTTTTGAAGGTGATATTGTAGAATCTTGGTGCTGCAGAGCAATCTTTTACTCGAGCTGTAATTTAAAATTGTGAGTTTTCTCATCACATGGAGAGATTGAGATTTTCGGTGTAAATTTGCTTGCTATGATTGTGATTTTTTTTTTGTTGAAATTTTGTTCGAAGCCTATGCGCATATCTAACTATAAAGCTTTGGGTTTTTTTAGCTTTTGGTTTTTATTTAAAAAAATATGGCAATTTTTGTTTTTTTTGTAATGTTTATTAGAGCTTACAATCATTTGACATTTGTTGTTGGATTTTAACTTTGTTAAAGTCTCAACGGAGCCTATGAGGGCTATTTGTTTTGTTTTTTCTTACAGGTTGAATTCTTTTTTCCCTTTTCTATGTTTATTTGTACTGAGGTAGCTAACAGAGAAAATTGTTGCTGAATAAACAGATTTTCTAGCTTCTCATTTGAATTGATCGTGTTTTGTTGAAATGGGTGATAGATTTATTGTTCAGGAATCATATTTTTCAAATGGAAAAAGTTATTTCTAAAAATGAAAATTAAAACACGAGGGCGATGCCATGTGTTCTAGTAATGTCATCCTTCTTATTAACATATTCACTGTTAAATAGGTTGTCATATTTCATTTGTAGAATTCGATAGTTTCGAAGTTTCAGTATGTATGAGTGGTGATACTGAGTTTTCTTGCCTATATCACACATGAAGGAAATAGAAAACATTTGCAATAATATATTCTAAGTTTTTAATTAATTTTTTCAGTGATCGCAAAAAGTTAAGCAATTGAAAATACACAATTGGATCAGAATGCATGTTAGATTCATCTCTGTTACTTGGAGCAAGTTTTAAATGTTAACATGGTATGTCTTAACATAATTTACTAACTGTATAGCTGAAATTCCTTGTGATTTTGGAAAATACTTGGTATAAATTTGTTGGTCGATTTCTTGCGCTAAAACCATGTGCGATATTTTACAGCTTAAAATTAGTTTGTGTAAAATGATCAAACATCACTCCACACTAATACGTAGCCAACTACACTCTCACTAGTTACTATCAGAGGACTGATTCTGCTCGTTGTATACTAGTAATGGGATGATACATAGGTGAGGAATATCAATGATTGACATTTGTTTATCATTAACTAGGTAATCTTGGCAGCAGGGAAGAAATTCAATTTCATTAATATAAATTTCTTCAGTAAATTCTCTATATAGAGTAGAAAGGAGTGGTGGGGAAAATACTAAATAGAAAGAAAATTGATATTTTGATGTTTGACTGAAAAACAAAATAAAGGGAATTATTTTAATTATTTATTTCAAGTAAAGTAAAAAACTATAAAGTGACTAGTTTTCAGTCACATTAATGAGTAAGCTATTGAGTTTTTTGATTTGCCATGTGAGTCTACATATGTAATTAATTGTGTATAAGGCTATCTTAAAATTAAGTTTAATTAAAATGATCTAATAAATCATTAAAGTTATGGGCTTTGAGCATCTAAATAAAGTGTTGGTCGAATTATATGTTTAGAGACCAGATTCCTTTAAAATTTTATTTCATGATGGGAGAAATACATATGAAAATTATATATAGTTATGGTTCCCTGTTCATATGTAATTTTCTCATTATCTATATCATCCTATCAACACAAGAATAAAAGATGAAATATATTAAAAATGAAGATCCAAAGCGTACAATCAAGAATCAAGAAGAATGAATTCAAGAATCAAGATTATGGAGTAAGAAGTCAAAATCAAATTCAAGAATTCAAGAACCAAAAGAGTTAATAATCAAGATTCAAGATTCAAAATCAAGATCCAGTATTAAAACATTATTTCCAATGAATTAAGATATGTTCCGCATTTAATAATTCTCTTGATAATTTAACATGGAGGATTTGGTAATTAAACAATTAGGCTTTCTAGTTTTAAAAAGTTTCAACAAGTGATATTAAAGTCAACTCCATGTTAAACTATTGTGATTAAATGAATGATTTTATGGTTGAAATTCATATATTGAATTTCAAGATTCTTTAATTTAGAATGTGAATTTTAAACATTAATTTCGAGATTCAGAATTTCTCAAGATAGAATTTTAGGGTTGAAAGTCATAATTTGAATTTTTCAATTTGAGATGTAGATTTCAGTCCTAAAACTCAAAACTTAGGATTTTTTTGGGAAATCTTTGGAAAATAATGAACAAGGCAGCAGCAGGTTGAGGTGCTGCTTTTGGGCACTGCAGCGTTGGGGTTCGGTCCGAAATTTATTTATTATTATTATTAATTTTTTTTTGTGAAAACAAAAGGTAGAAAAGTTAAAATTAAAAGGCTAATAGGGCAATTATGTTTCAAATCTTGGTACTAAAGTTTATTTCGGATTACTAATTTTCTAAAATACATTAATTGAAATAATATGTTACCAAAGTAACATCTCTTGCATAAAGTAATTTATTTGAAATATTAAGAAGGTTGTGTGTACTTGCTTCATGTGAGTATTGACCAGTCTAAAAAAATGTTAATATTTGGTCGAATTATTTGCACACGTGGTAATAAATATGTGATAATTGTAAAATTTTCCATTATGTGAACATTGAGTTGCTCCAAAGATAAACTTGATATTTAACCGAATTTATTGTCAATATTTGATTATTACACCAAGAGTGTCACGTACAAGTTGGTATTTCTATTCAAGGACTAAATATCAATGTTGTGATCGGTCTCTTGTATTTGAAACTATTGATTGTCCAATACGAATTCTCATGTAAACATGTTATTTAGAGAGTGATTGGCGCCCATTTTAATGGGAATAGAAATTTTGGAATAGTGATTGATAGGAGAATGTGCGGTGAAAAAATAATGAAAGTTTTAGATTTGTATGTAATATTATTTTATTTGGAGAATGTGTGGTTGAAATAAAAAAGTGAGATAAAATTAAAGAGAATGGATGCCAAACATGGGCTTAGGTTTATGTTTTCTATTTGGTTAATCTATCTACTTCTACAATATATGTCAACTAATCAATTTAATTCCTATGCTTATGGAACCAAGTTTTAAAGATTGAAAAGAGAACACTCATATTGTTTTTGGCTTCATGGATCTAGATCTGATGTTAAGGATTGAACAACCTACTGCTCTTACAGATAATGGTTCGACTAATAAAAATGGGACTCAAATAAGTGGGATCGTTCAAACCGCATCATGAATCGTAAAATTCCAGCAACATTCAAAGGCTCTATGTCCAATAAGATAACTGCTACCAAAGAATTTCTTTAAAAAATTGAAAAACATTTTCCAAGAGGCGATAAGTCGAAATTAGTACACTTCCGGTGAATTTGATTTCACTAAAGTATAAAGCTAAAGAAAATAAAAGGGACTACTTCATGGAGATATCTCATCTTACTTCAAAACTAAAGGTTTAAAGTTTGAGTTGTCTAATGACTTGCCCGTGCATTTAGTTTTTTATTTCTAGTCTTGCATAATTCGATTAATTTAGGTCAGTTACGACTGTCAAAAAGGGAAAATGGACTCTTAATAATCTCACTTCATATTGTGTACAGGGTCGGTTTTGCATAGAGGTGAGTGAGGCTCGCGCCTCGAGCCCAACAATGGAGGACCCCTTAGATTTTAGCCTATTTCATTATTCCCTTTTTTTGTTGATAAAACGCTTGGAATATTGTCGACTTTGTTATTTGATTATAATATAAATCTTTTGTATAATACATTTTATTTGTTATTTTATTGTTAAGTATTTAAATTAACAAGTTAAATATTGAATCCATAATACACGTGTAGATTTTGCATGCATTTTACCATTTTGGGGCCTAATTTATAAAATTTGCCCTCAGGCCCCCAAAATCACAAAATCGGCACTGATTGTGTGCAAGAAGAAAGTTTAAAGCAAGAGAGAATCAAAAGTACTCACTTGACAAGCACCTTTAAGGACAAGTTAAATAATAAGCTACATCTGGTTCAGTTCAAAAGAAAGAACAAAAGCTTGAAAAGATAAATAATCTAGCTGTTATTTTTGTGAAAATCTGGAACACATAAAGAGAGATTGTACTAAATATAACACTTTACGTGTAAAGAAATGTACACTTCTCACTTTAGTTTGTTATGTGGTTGATTTAATTTAAATACTAAGACCATTTGGTGGATACACTACTTATGTAAGTGTGTCTATGCAGAGTTGCATGAACTGTCATAAGCCAATTGATACTAAAAGATTCATCTATGTGGGATGATGGCAAATCAATTAAAATTAAGGATATAGGGACATTTTAGGTTATCATTAAATACTGGTTATTATTTGGATTTGAGAGAGACCATTGTAGTACCGTCTTCTAGATGAAATTTGATTTCTGTTTCTACATTAGACAAATTATGCTACTCTTGTTCATGTGAAAATAGTTATTTTCATCTTTCTTGATTCAAATATTGTAGGCACCAATTCTTTATCGGGTTATGATAACCTATATTTCGTTAATAGGATTGTCTCTTATAAAAAAATATTGCATGTGAATTCACGTGGTATTAAATGTAAATTAACCAATAAAAGCTTTGTTTCGCTATGGTACAAGTGATTATGTTACATCTCTTAAAAGAGTATGGAAAATCTTGTGTCGAAAAGAATTATTGATCCCCTTAATTTTTCAGACTTAAGTGTTTACATTAATTACATTAGGGGGAAACAAACAAATATAAGAAAATTATGTGCCAATAGAACTTTAGACATCTTAGAACTAATTCATATGAATATCTGTAGGTACATTCCCTTCGGCTTCTTAAAATAGTCAACAGTCATTTATTACGTTCATAGATAATCTTTCTTGTTATGGCTACTTTATCTCATTTATAAGAAATCTCAAACACTTGACATGCTCAAAGTTTACAAAGTTGAAGTTGAAACTCAGCAAAAGAATTAAACGCATCAAGTCTTGCCGTGGTGGTGAATACCATGGCAAATATGACGGACCAGGAGAACAAAGTCCAGTGTCTTTTGCTAAATTTCTAGAGAAATGTGGAATCGTCTCATAGTACATCATGTCGAGGCCCCCTAGTATGAAAGGTGTTATTTAGAGATGAAACAGAACACTTAAGAACATGGTAAGAAATATGATTAGTCATTTCACCTTGCTCGTGTTAGAAATGTCATACAACATCACAACCGAAATGATGAGGATGAGACTAGAAAAATTTGGCGTGATAAGATTGTTAAATTCAAATCAAAAGATAGAATTGTTAATTTTTTATTTGATAATTGTTATTTATTTTTTGGATAAACACTAACGGTAGAGAGTTGAGCTTATTTTATTACAAATAGGAATAAATGTGTGTTA
>CAIGRO010092420.1:0-12889 GCA_903798355.1 Fraxinus baroniana | reverse complement strand
ATAATTATCAATGGCCTGTTTATTAATGGGCCTGTTGAGAATTGGCAAAATTTTAATTATCATTAAGTAAAAATAAATAATTAAATTTGTAAAAAATGGAAAAATAATTAATAATGCGCGCTAATGCGTATTTTAGCTTACATAATTGTGCTTAAGCGGTCAATGATAATCGTTGACCGCTATATAAGACGCTAAGCCACTTTGCTTAGCGTCTTAGCCGCGCTTCACGCTATGGCACGCTATTGTGCGCGCAATAGCGCGCCATTTAGAACACTGATTTTGGTAAAGTAAATTGTTACAATAGTCTAGTTCAAATGTCTAATTAATGAAATGATGTAAAGTTAGATTAGATAGTGTATTTTACAAGTTACTATGGTTGTGTAAGATTAAGTATGGCAGTTGAAAGAATAGTTGGTAGAAATATCTTTTAAAATCTATCAAGGTTTGGCTATATATAGAGCCAAGTTGTAAGAAGAAATATATAGAAGAAAACATTTCAAAATGTAGTCTTCAAAAGACCTTCCCTCTCCTATGTTCTGTTAAAGAATAGAGTAAGTATTTTGTATGTTTTTTTATGTTTTGTAAAACCGGTATGTTCAATAACTAGTATTCCACTCTTCCAAATAAAAATGAGTTTGAATGTCAAGCTCTTCAATGAGTTTTTGAACCAATGAAATTCCAACAGTTTGAATCCCATTTTTTGGGTAAGAATGCATTTTGGAATTGTAGGTTGATGGAGAATATGTGATTAAAAAATAAAAAAAAATTACATTTGCGTGTAATGTTATTTTATTGATGAAATTGTGGTTGAAAAGAACAGAGAAAAATATATTTTGGATATAATGGGGATCAAACAAGGGCATCATATTTTTACCGTTAAAGTAATGACTTCCAATCTAGTCAACTTTACTAAGATCTTATTTTGTAAAAATTAAAATCTAGATTTTTATATAAATCAAAATCAATAACTGATTTTAATCACATTTTATGAGACCTATAACTTTTCAACCACACATTTCATCATTTTTTATTAAAATCCATTAAAAAATTGATTTTAATACCCACCAAAATAGGGGCTAAGTGTAAAAAGCCTTAAAAACAATTTTAACATCGTGTTTGATACGTAGCATTTGACACCATAACGAATAAGACTTTTAATCTCTTTTCACCTTACTAGACAAACCATGAGTATACTCAATAACATGTCGTTAGGCAAACATTAAACACCAAGTGTCACTAGTTATAGTTGTTACGCTTTGCCACCGAAGCTCCAAGTTAAGATCACATGATGGTCCACGTGGAGATATGAGTCAAAATTGACCCTAGTTGGTCAAAGTAAAAAAGTCAAAGAAAAAACCGAAGCTTTCCAGATCAAAGACCTGCAATTCGAAGCTTCCTTTGTCCGAAGTTCTCATCGTCTCTCAGAGGATATGCAGACAATCTCTAGCAATAATTGATGTAACATTTGTAATAATGAATCTTAGGATTGTCAACCTAGGATGTAAGATGGCTGACCCAGTTGTCAATATATTAAATGTATAGCAGGCTAGTGATGTGATGCTTCGACGTCAGAGATAAGGCCACGTGGTTTTATTCAACGGTTACCATTTCAACTAGAACTCTATAAATGGAAACTCTTGTAACATTTGAATCTAATTCAACTCTTTATGCTTGAAGCCACACTCGATCTTCTGTCTTGTTTATTTTATACTTGTTTATTTGAGTTTAGATTATCTTGTTTTGATAAAGCTGTTTATGATTGTTTATTAATAAACAATCATTTTTAATCATATCTTTGGTGTCTAAAAACTCTGTCTCAATTATAAAGCATCTTCCACGTCCGTAAATAGCAACCCCCTCTGTCCAAGTCTCTGGTTAAAACGTGTTGAAATTTGTTTGCGTGGATGCGAGTAGCCCAACATCTGTTATCCATATCACCCTCGTAAGAAAGAGGTTAACATATTGTTGCCATTTGTAGGAAACCATACATTCAACCACGAAGGACCTGTGAAAAAAGCTGATAAAGGAATATATTTTGGGATGAGTTTCCTGCATAAGAAAATGGGTCGTTCTTGAAGAATAAACAACTAAAAACTTCAAGAGAAACCACTTGTAAGAGTCCAGGGTGTTCCTTGAAAAAGGAATATTGTTTGCTAAGAAAAGACCCTCAATAAAGTTGTATTTGAAGAAAAGAAGTTAACATGAGTTTTGACAATGAAGAGTCAGTGCCTGAGAGGGCTAGGGAATACCCTGAAGAATGATAACTCTCACATGCTACTCCTACAACCTACCATCAATTTCATCAGTAGTATCGACGAGGTTGATCAAGAGTGGATCCAAAATCGCTGTCGACTAACTAGGAAGATGGCCACAATGGCTACAAACATGAGGGATATCACCCAACATACTGTTGCCATGCAAGAACTATTTATGAATATGTAAAGTCGAGGAGGATACCCAATTCTCTCATATGCAGATCATGAAAATGCTTTCCTTCATGACCCTTCCCCAGTTCCGCAAGGGAATTAGTATCGTGGAGAAGAAAAAGTTCAAAGCCAAATGGTTTATTACCAGCACTACACTAGGGAAGAGGCCCCTCAAGAGAAGGAAGGTGGGGTCGATACTTCCACCAACTACGCCACTAATCGATCCAATGAAGTTCCATTCAAATTTTCTCCAAATTACAATTGAACGACATGCATTAGAGATCAATAAGTGTCTTTGATAGGTTGAGTCCAGGAAGGCCTAGAAATAGGTATGCTCAACCAGCTACACTTAGAAATAGGCAACAGGAACAACTTTAGTTTGAAAGGCAGAATGAAAATACCTACAACAACTTGTCTCATAATCCTCCACCTAGAAATAGGCACCAAAGGAGGGTAGAGCAGGCCATAAATCAAGTAGGTCTGCCCGAATCACCTCAAGGACCTCAAGTCAAAGATGATGAAGATTCAGACGAACCACAAAGGTCTTGCGACCTCGAGATGATGCTAACAACTTTCCATTCTCCTAAGGACTAGAGACACCCCTTCCTAGCCACTTTGTACTTTCTAAAATTCCCAATTATGATGAAAATGGTAATCCCGCAAAGCACCCCCAACAGCTTGAAAACCCATACAGGCCTAAGGGGTTCCACCTCTACTAAAAAGTGTAGATTCTTCCACTTGACTCTAAGTGGGGTGGCTGAAGTATGGTACAACAGACTACCAAAATGAAGTATCAGAAGTTGGCCAAACTTAAAAAAGGCTTTTCTTAAACTTTTTGCAACTAGTAAGGAAGACGAAAGACCTATACAGCATCTCAAAGACATGTGGCAGTAGCAAGAAGAGTCATTGAAAAGATTTTTATCTTGTTTTAGTGATGAAATGACCTATTGTGTACAAGTTACCGACGAGGAAGCACTAGCAGCCCTAAAGAGATGGTTGTACATAAACTCTCTATTTTGGAAAGACGTGCAAAACAAGGATCCTGCCAGTATGACGCCCTACTAGAAATGATAAGGTACGAGATTATCACTGAAGAATTGAAAGATCATCACAATGAAGCTAACCAGAGACTCCCACTCATCAAAGACAATGAGAAAGAGGTCACATCTCCCATTTGATGGAGCACCAGGTCGGACAGTCAACCACCCTCAACTCAGGACAAGCACGATTGTAGAGCTTTGGCTTGTAAGAAGGTTAACCTAGTGTTGAGACATACCAAAGAAAGTCTACCTAACAGTTTCCTCAAAAGGAAAGGAGTAGAGGACAAAGTTCTGAACTTAGAAATGGTGGCAAAGTCTTAAACCTAGAAATAGGGATGTGATACCCCTCTACTATACCTACTACTACTCCTACAGCCATAACATAGCTTACCTCAGGGACATTGTCTAACATCCACAACCTGATAATGAAAGAAGGAACTGATGCTCACGAGGAGATGTGCCTCCTCCTAAGCAGGATCAACAACTTAGGAAAGTTGAGGAAAGGCGTCCCATTCGAAATGACAATTTCCAGAGAAAAGAAAGTGATGTAGAATGCCTTGGAAAAGCCAAAGATAAAGAAAAATCCCTCCAACGAATGCTTGTCGAAAGCCCATTCAAGAAATAGACACAATTTTTGGAGGCTTATATATTGGGGAAAAACCAGAAATGACCAAGAAAGCTATGCAAAGAAGGCCAATAATCCCTTAATGGGAAGCTTTATAGTCAACAACATCGACTTTCAACTGGAAGAGGAGTAAAACCCATTACTTTCACACAAGATGATACAACTGGCCTACACTACCCACAAGATAATAGGAGTTCAGTCAACATCATATTTAGAGCGACTTTAGATAAAATGGAAATGGACCATGAACTAACCCTCATGAGCTTCTCTCGTACTACTTCACTAGCGACAACATTATCCTAAGAGGAAAAATCATTCTAGCGATGGAAATGGGAACAACATTGCTGACTACTCATCGATTTATGGAGTTTTTGGTGGTAGACAATCGGTCTACTTACCATGGGTACTAGGAAGACCAGCATTGAAGGAATTTGGGCTGTTACATCTACCCACAACCTATGCATGAAGTTTCTTACTGAAAATGGCATAGCTATTGTTAGAATACCAAATGAGTGCAAGGAAGTGCTATCTGAACTCTCTACGAAAGGCAAAACCTAGGGACGTTAATGTAATTCTGATAGACACTGACATGAATGACGCTCATGAACAATGGTAAATCCCTGAACAAGGTAAAGCCGTTGAGATGGTAGACACTTCTGAAGAAGAGGCTCTCTTTGAAGTGATGAGAGCTCCCTAAAGAAAGGATGGTTGCTAAAGAAACAACTAAGTTTGATGAACTAGATCATTGTATCATTGATTGTGAACCTCGAACAGCCCTAGTAGAAGTGTTAAAGAAATTTCCAGTGTATCCCAAGACCTCTCCAAATCCTTGCAAGTCGAGAAAGATTTGCCAACAAAGGCTAAGGAGAAATTGAAATGCTTCTTATGTGAGAATCTGGATTTTTTTCCTGGAAATATGAAGACATGGTTAGCATTGACCCAAAAGTAGGTTGTCATCACCTAAAAATTGATTCTAAAGCTACCCCATATCGACAAAAAATAAGGGCCCTCAACCCAAAAATGTATGGTACCCTGAATGATGAAGCAAAGAAGTTGATTGACAATCGTTTCAATCGAGAAGCGACTTATCCGAAGTGGGGATCTAACCTTGTCCTTTTTAAAAAACATAGTGGTTAGTGGAGAGTATGCCTAGATGTCTATAATCTCAACCAAGTTTGCCATAATGATAGTTTTCCATTTCCACGAATAGATCAGATTGTTCACTTCACTATTGTGCACGAACTACTAAACTTTATGGAAGCCTATTTAGGGGTATAATCAGATTCCCATGTACCCGACTGATGAAGAGCATACGTCTTTCATAATGGACGAATGTCTCTACTACTACAAAGTAATGTCCTGTGGGTTGAAAAATGCCGAGGCCACGTATCAGAGACTTGTCAATAAGATATTCACCGACGTCATTGGTAAGACAATGGAGGTATATGTGGATAGTATGCTGGTGAAAAGCCTGAAAATAAAGGATCATGTGGAGTACCTAGACGAAGCTTTTCGAATATTACGAAGGTAATGATGCGACTGAATCCCATCCAAGTACGCATTTGAAGTCGCCTCAGGAAAATTCTTGGACTACATAATCAACCAAAGGTGCATAGAAGCCAATCCTGAAAAGATTAAAGCCCTGATAGAAAAAAGGGTAGTCCAAAAGCCTAAAGAGGTACAAAGCCTCACTAGGCGCGTATTAGCCTTAAACGACTTCATCTAAAAGCAGTTGATTAGTGCCTTCATTTCTTCAAGGTTCTTAAAGGATAAAGGAAGTTTTAGTGGACTAAAGAGTGCGAAACAGCCTTACAAGAGTTGAAAAAGATATGGGATAGGCTCATCTCCTTTTCAAACCTAAGATTGACGAGCCCTTACAACTATACTTGGCGACGACTACCAATGCTATCAGTTCGGCACCTGTAAGAGAGGAAGGAAATCACCAACTACCTGTTTATTATGTGAGTAAAGCATTTTTGGTAGTAGAGACCCAATATCCAAACATGGAGAAGCTGACCCTCTTTTTAGTGAATGCCTCCAGGAGGTTAAGGCTATACTTTTAAGCCCATACCATTCAAGTGTTGACAAACTTCCGACTAAAACAAGTACTCCGAACCATGATGCTTCGAGTAGAATGATGAAGTGGGTTGTAGAACTTAGTAAGTTTGACATTGTGTTTAAGACGAATTGTTATAAAAAAGACAAACCCTAGCAGATTTTGTGGTAGAGTTTGCCTACATTCCAGAAATGGAAGATGAAATGGAACCAGCCGATCCTCCCACTTGGAAACTATTTGTTGATAGTTCCTCTAGAGACACAAGCTCTGGGCAGGAGTGGTCTTAGTCAACCTAAAAGGACATAAATTTAATTGTGCTATGAGACTTAGATTTAAAGCTACTAACAATGCAGCAGAATACGAGGCCCTTCTAGCTGGCCTTAGATTGCTCAAAAAAATGCAAGTAAAGAAGCTAATTAGCAACAATCACTCCTAATTGGTAGAAAGTCAGTTAATGGCAATTTCTCAACTAGAGAAAAGCATGGCCGTATATCTAAAGTTGGTAATGAAATTTGTTTCTTCCTTTGAAAAATTTGAGATGACACAGATCCAGACATAGAAAATGCTCATGCTAATGCTCTTTTAAAGGTAGCAAGTAGTAAAAATTCCGAACTACTCACTATTGTACCTATAGAGCACCTCCCTAGGCCCTCTATTTCTAAAGGTGAAGAGGTGATATTGGTTAAAGATACTTCTCTATGGATGCAATTAAGGATCAGGCCTTACCCACTAACAAAAAGGACGTGTAAAAGCTCAGAAGACGAGCTGAGCATTTTGTTTTTCAAGATGATGTACTATATAAATGAGGTTTCTCCCTATACCTCATTTGATGCATAGGTGGAAAACAAGCCATTGACGTGCTCTAAGAAATTCATAAAGGGATTTTTAGCAACCTTATATGAGGATGGGCTCTAGAACAAAAGGTGTTGATGCAGGGGTACTATTTGCCTGCATTGAAAAATGATGCACAACAATTTGTGAAAAGGTGTGACAAGTGTTGCACTTCGTGACAATTCAAAGACAACCTTCCCAAGAACTAAGTATTGTCTCGAGCCCCTAGTCATTTGTTAAGTGGAGAATTGACCTCAAAGGACCTACCTAAGGAAAAAAGGCAGTACCAACTTCACTATTGTCGCTATTGACTATTTAACTAAATGTGTAGAAAATAACCCTTGGCTAAAATAACCGAAGCAAACAGTCCTAATTCTTGTAGAAAAACATTCTTTGCAGGTTAAGCATCCCCACTCAATCGAAATCAGGGACATATGCGAGAAACTTGAAATAAAATATCACTCTCCACCCCCACCATCCTCAGGCCAATGGGCAAGTGGAAGTTGTTAATAAAATCATCAAGTATACTGTCTAAAGAAAGTTGGATGCTTCCAAAGAAGTGAGTGTGGATGAGCTGCCTCAAGTCTTATGGACTATTTGAACCACTAGCAGGACTGTTACAGGAAAAACTCCTTTCTCCATAGCTTATGGAACAAAGGGTATGTGCTCGGTCGAAGTACGTCTACATTCTCCTCATTACTTACGCTTCAATGAAATAAAAAATCACTCTCCACCCCTACCATCATCAGGCCAATGGGCAAGTGGAAGTTGTTAATAAAATCATCAAGTATACTGTCAAAAGAAAGTTGGATGCTTCCAAAGTAGCAAGCGTGGATGAGCTGCCTCAAGTCTTATGGACTATTTGAACCACTAGCAGGACTGTTACAGGAAAAACTCCTTTCTCCATAGCTTATGGAACAAAGGGTATATGCTCGGTCGAAGTATGTCTATATTCTCCTCATTACTTACGCTTCAATGAAATATCCAACGACAAGTTGAGAAGGTGCAAACTTGATTTTCTCGATGAAAGAGGGAATGAATCCCAAATAAAACTTGTTTCATACCATCAAAAGATGACCCAATACTAAAATTCTATGTTCAAGAAGAAGTCATTTCGTGTGAACGACCTTGTATTAAAGAAGGGTATTCCTCTCCTCTAACAACCATGAGTAAGGATTTTTGGTCCTAATTGGGAGGGTCTCTATCGTATCAAAGAAGAGTTTCAAATTGGAACGTATAGGATCAAGAATTTGGAATGAAAGGCATAACCTATCCTTGAAATGCAGAACACTTAAGGGCGTAATATTAGTAGAAGTGTGTAAATACTATTAATTTATGTACAGTTTCAATTAATGAAAACAGGCTTAATAAATTCTTAAAAGCAAAATGCCAGTTAGTAACAAAAGCCCTAGGAGAAGTCTCTACCCGATGAGCCATCCACGAGGCAAGAAACATGGGTACTTCAATGAAGAACTGGGTCCCAAATGGGACCACCTCCTTACTCGCTGAAGTGGATATCACATGCCCCCCAATGAAAAAAGTCATGGGGGAATCCTCTACGTGGATGAACCATCCAACCCTATGCTAAGGAAAGATAAAGTCAAAGAATACGTAAACCTCTAACACTTGTACAAATTTTGATTAGAACAAGTCTTAACAAAGGTTAAAGCATGTCGAAAAGCAATAACAGAAATGAAATTCAATAAAGAAATACAAACATAAGGAAATAATTTTCATTCATTGAACTTCATTACATGAGGGCCGAAGCCATTTACATTAAAGGAAAATAGAAAAGCCAAAGCTAAGAAGGTAGAGAATGGGGATTGGTGCCAGTAAAAGGGACAATGGCATTAGGGAAAATTGCCTCAGAAGTTGCATTGTCGTCCCCAGCTTTATCATCTTCAAGTTTAATCACACGACTGCCATCTACTAGAGTTTAAGGCTCCATCTCCTCCAAAAACTCTGACCTCAACTCTAAGGTGTTGAAGATCTGGGAATTCATCTTAGTCCATTCCACAATTTCGGTGTATGCATACCTCCACTAGTACTTTATAAAGTGTTGATACTCCTCACTTAAATGGAAGTTGGTAATATACTGCTTTACATCATCATTACTAGCAGACTGGGCTTCCTGCATTACCACCCCCAACCTCTTTAGTAAGGCCAATGATTTTAGAGCCAAGCTCTCCTATCTTTTACTTCAAGCCATCATTTTCCTTATTCGACCTCTCCAAAGCCTCTGCAGCTATCTTCTGGTAAGCATCAGAGGTCTCTACCCACTTAATAAGAGAGGTCACTTCACTTTGAGATAACTGGACTCATTTATTCAAAGGACTTTAACCTCTATGGTGACCCCAAACATCCTCCCCATCTGGCTTACTACGGTGACAAACATGTCCACCAAGTCGCTAGCTTTCACCAAGGTCTACCACCAGTCCGTCCAATATTTATAGAATGTGGGAAGTTTAAATTTTTGGTGAAAGCATGGACAGAGCCTCCGGATCCAGTTCATCACTCTTCTTCGATAGGGAGAGTTTGGTCCGAGGGACTATAGTTGTCTCGCTTAAGGTCCTCTCCCTTTTTAATAGCTCTTCCCTTGTAGGCTCTATAATAGCTGGCCTCTTTAGCCTCCCTGGTCGTAGTAATAGAGGCCGCCATGAGCTTCTCCTCTGCAAGGACTTCGAATTGAGGCGGTGGGCTGATCTTTAATGGGAGGCATCTCTTTTCCTTACGACTAACAACATCCTAGTTGATCTTTTCAACTTGATCCCTAACCTGTAGACGAGGCTTAAACCGAGGCCATGTTAGGGATAGGATGTCTCCTCTTCTTGAAATTTTCTACAAACAAAGGAAATACAGATGATCAGTATAAATTACTGTCTATTGAAATTAAGAAATTTACTTCTTCGAGCTATCAAGCTAAACTCTTCGAAAAAACTGTTTATAGGTAATCAAACTGTCAAATTAGTGTGAAGATAGATGATGAAAGTAGATATCCTCCATGACACCCAATTTCGATCTTGCAACAAGAGTTGATTCAAAAACTAAAGAAGAAAAATCTAAGGAATCAAACTCTCAAGCTTTAGAATGGTTGGTTGGCATTGTCACATAGGAAACCTTGTTTACCCTCACACGTCTGCCACTGTCCCCTCACCTAGAATCGGTCTCCTCTATCATTTGATGAAGAAGGTGAGGTCAAACGGGAAATATGTTCCCTAAGGACACATGTGATACCAATTTTTGGAGTCCCCTTTACTTAAGACTCTAGCCTGGAAAATTGATTGGAAGATGTAAAGAGGCATATCCTCGCCAAGGGAGGTTTCCTTCCATGGGAAGTACGTTCTCACTAACTGGGCCTAAGTATTGGGGACGAGCTAGGTAGGTGCCAGCCCATACGACCTAATGACATCTCTAAAGGTAGGATGAAGGGATAGACAAATTCCATCTTCACAAGAAACTTCCTAATAGCTACACACCTCGACCTAGGCTAACATGCTTGCTCATTACGATGAGCTAGAAGTTCAATAGTATAGGGAATACAGTCTTTCTAATACCCACAAGGTTAGTAGGAATTACATTTGAATGAACGGCTACCCCCAATCCCTATAAGAGTCTATCCGTCCATCATAAGCAAACCTCTCTATCCTGCTTTGGCACGGACAAGGTGGCAGTGTTGGTGATCGTAGCCCCCATCTCTGAGATTGATGTCCTAATATCTAGTCTACTAGTTAGAAGATGAAGAAGCCAGGAAATTTAAAATCAAATAATAGGTCGAAAATACTTACTAAATCAGACAACAAAGTCACTGAAGAAAAGTGGCCAAAAGAATCTCGACATGTAAAGAAAAACTTGAGAGTTTTTGGGAGTTTGATTGTTCCCTTTTCCAAAAATAGAGAGTGATTTTTACCCAAAATCGTAGCCTTTTATAGGCGGGAGTCATCAAGCTCAACCGTTGGATTTAGATCCGAGCCATCCAAACCTTTCATCTAAGATTCAATCAGAGTCATCCATAACGTTTGTCGTTTTGTACTTCATGGTTCAGATCAGAGTGTCTAAATCACGCGCACACACATGTCTGCCTCCCTAGAAACACGCCTACAACAGCCAACATTACTCATTAAATGTGGTGGCTGTTGCGTGTATAGAAAGTCGAACAATTTCAGCTATTTTTTCTTGAAAATGTACATGACAACTAATCATTTGAGCGCAATAATTAAAGACACCTCATTGTCCTAAAACTTCAAACAATAGTAGAAGCACACTACTTCAGTCCAACATGAATAGTTTTGACAATACCTCAACTACACCAAATCACTTCAGAGCAACCAACCTCGGATAAATGGACCTTAGCTGATCTTCCCCAGACTTTTCCAAAAAATTAAAACAATTCGAAGTTCACAGCTTCGAACAACAACTTCAGCTCCATATTTAAAACTTCAATGATCGCAAGGCCAAGGTTTTCCCTATTTCAAAGTTCCAAACAACACCCGCGATAAGTATTTCACGTAAGTCATAAAGTTCTACTTTCAAATTCTAATTATAATATAAATATTTAGATTTAGATTTGGGATACTATTGTGTAAAATAGTCACTCCAACAAAAATTTTGATAAAAGAAGTCCATGCATCATATGAATAATCATACATAGACTTCGAAAACTATTGTTTTGCATCGCCACCGATGCTCCAAGTTAAGATCACGTGATGGTCCACTTGGAGATATGAGTCAAATTTGACCCCAATTGGTCAAAGAAGAAACTGAAGCTCTCCAAGTCAAAGACCTCCACTTCGAGCTCCCTTTGGCCGAAGCCCTCGTTGGCTCTCAAAGGATCGACAAACAATTTATAGGAATGATTGATATAATATTTATAATAATAAATGTTATGATTGTCCGTCTAGGATGTAGGGTGGCTGATCCATTGTCAAACCGAGAGTGCTGTCATATAAGCGATAGTATCAGGCAAAGTTATATCATACTTCGAGATCTATCTCTTGATTTTCTTCCATAAATCTTTTTTGCGGTGTTAGAGTTACTACTTTATCTATTATTTTCCTTTAAAAGGTCTATCACTATGTTAACCTTGCTTTAATGCTAATGGATTTTAGAGTCTTAATCCTTTACTACCAATTCTAGCTATCTTCTGTGCCTCATATTCAATTCCTTTTGAGTAAAAATGTACTTGAGCCTCTTATGATCTATTAAATGTCACATTTTTCATAAATTAGCATAGTTCTAACATAATCCCTTTACATGACATTAAAATAGTTATGAATCATCATATTTTTTCTTGAAAGGAAATTTCTTCAATGGAAATTGTCTAAAATATAAATTTTAAAATAGAAGTTTCATAAGGAGGTAATTTCTTGAAATAGATGCTTCTCAAAATGAAAATTTCATGAGACCGGATTTCTAAAATAGAAGTTTCGATAAGATAAGAATTCATGAAATAGAGGATTCTAAAATAAAATTTTCTTAAAAAATTTTAGAAATAAAGTTTGTCAGGATGGGAATCGTCTTAAATTCGAAGTGACTTTGTAATATTGTTTTCATTTTATTGATACGAATAACATTCAACTGAATGGCTTTTAGATGGGGGTCACAAATGGACCACTTAAATTTCAATCTCTCATAACTTAGGTCTTTTTGACAAAGTCTTTCAGTTTTGAGAATACACGAACCAATAAAAAAAACTCCAACAATAAGTAGAAATATCAGACTCTATTACTTAGTCAAGAGATTAGTTAAGGTTGACTATTCCATAGGTTAACATGTTCCCTAATACAGTCACTAGTCTAAAATCATATTTTATAATAAAATTATTATTCTGATAACTTGCAATATCCATAATGAGTTTTCTTAATTAGCATGTGTTCATAGAATCATAAGTTATATCCATATTTTGCTACGTCGC